>CAUYUJ010021722.1:133352-134534 GCA_963575745.1 Prorocentrum cordatum | reverse complement strand
CCCCCCCCCCCCCCTGGGTTCTCCAGGGGCGCTCAATGTTTTGGAGGTTGGGGGCGCCGTCCTCCCGGTTCAAACGTGAGAAGGTGCTTCTGGTCCGAGCGAGCGACCACGGAACGCGTTCTTTCTGATGTTGGGCTTTCTTTCTTGAAGAGTGTTGTCGATCCCCCCTCCTCCAGTGCCCGTGGTGTATTTTTCAATTGAAGGGCCCCTCCCTGGGCCCGCACCTTGCTTTTTCCATGGGGAAGTCTTGGGCCTCAGGCTGGGCCCCTGGCCACCACGACTGCAGCAACGGCTCCCGCCTGCTAGCTCCACGCAGTTTTCTGAGGAGCCGCGCCCCCGCGCGGGACTTCCCTGCGGCTTGCTCAGGGATCGCGCTCTCGAGTGTGACTTCTTTGCAGTGTATGGAAGCACGCCGCGCCTTCGGCCCTCAGGAGTCGTGCTCTCGCTTGGGACTTCCTCACGACTCCTCCGGGAATCGCGCCATCGCCCGAGACTTCCTCGCGACTCGTGCAGGACTGACGCTTCGGCGACCCGCCCGCTCGACCGGGCCTTCTTCTCGGGCCTGCCCGCGAGACCCGCCTGGGAGGCCCCTCTCCCGCCGACCGGCCTGTCTGGTTCTGACGTTGGTTTTTCTCGCTCCCCACCGCCCTCCTAGCACTCTCTCTCGTGCTCCATCCTTCTCCCTCCCCAGTGTCCCTCCCCTCTTCCCTCCATTTCCCTGTTGTAGGGGCTGCGCCCACGACGCGTGGCATTTGAGGTTGATGTGCCCCGAAGGCGGGTACGATCGAAGACGAAGAGAGCGAGTATCGAGGAGGAGGAGGAGGAGGAGGAGGAGGAGGAGGTGGAGGAGGAGGAGGAGGAGGCGGAGGAGGAGGAGGAGGAGGAGGATGGTGGTGGTGGTGGTGATGGTGATGATGATGATGATGGTGGTGGTGGTGGTGGTGATGATGATGACGATGATGAGGCGGAACATGCGGATGATGAGGATGATGAGGATGATGGGCGGGGGAACTAATAGTCCCAAGAGTATACTAGACCGACCCACAGCGGCAGACGGGAGGATGAGCAGGTGGACGAGGAGGCGGGGGAGGATGAAGAGAATGAGAAAGAGGAAGAGGAATAGGAATAGTACATGCAAATTACGAGGAAGAGGAAGAGGGTGAGGAAGAGGAAGAGGAAAAG
>CAUYUJ010021722.1:95852-128352 GCA_963575745.1 Prorocentrum cordatum | reverse complement strand
CCACCCACCTGTTAGGGCCGTCTTCTTCCCCCCCAGTCTAGGCCACCCCACCAGTACCTCCTCTCCTCCTCCACCTCCTCCTCCTCCTCCTCTTCCTCCTCCTCCTCCCCCTCCTCCCCTCCTCCTCCTCTCCTCCTCCTCCTCCTCCTCCTCCTCCTCCTCCTCCTCCTCCTCCCAGTACCACCCGCCCGGCCCTCAGGACCCGCCCCCCCCCGTGCGTTAATCTGCCCGGCCGCCCCCCGCGCCGCCGAGGAGCCCTGGGACGGCCCCGCCCTCATCGCCTACTGCGACGGCAAGTACATGGGCGCGAAGCTGGACCGCAACGGGCTGCGCCCCGCGCGCTACTTCCGCCTGCGCGACGGCACGACGGCCCCACCGCGCCCCGCCGCGCCGCCCGAGGGGGCCATCCGTCGGCCCATCCTGAGCGACTCTCGTTGGCCAGCCTTGTTCGAAAAAAACGTTAACATGGCCCTCCAAAGCTCTTCATTCTTACCGCGCATCCCTATGATATGGATTGGCTGTAAGTTCGTACGGAGGAAGTCTATACGGAGTGCTCGGTCTCCATATTGTCTCACTCCGAGTGGATTTAGCCTCTCCTGAGAGATCGATTGCAGAGTTGATTTGCCCCGATATTGCTTTGCTCGGCGTATCGGCGACAAGATGTAGAACGGTCCTAGATCTACGGGGCATGCTGCGCCTTTGTCGTATGTTTGGCGAAACATCAAATTGGGGGTAAGTCAGTTCTATAGTCGATGTCCTCGAATCAGGGGTTGGAGGGCAAAGTCGACCTGCTAGAAGGCCATGCCCGGAGCCTGTGCCAAGCACATTTCTCACTTTCTATCCACAAGTGTCCATAGGCACATTGTATTTGGTTACGTATGTAAACACATTTGGGGAGGATGCGTCTATGGACAACGCGGCCGTTGCGTTCGGCGCAGCACAGAGGCGGAGAAAGAGTATCAATCTACGGTATGTTCCTGTTCTAGAGCAGGTCCCACCTGGTACTCCAAGCTGGGGGGGCATCAGGGGCAACGTTTGGGGGGACTGGCTCGAGGTTCGAGGCTCGAGGTTTTCGGGCGTCTTCGTCGGATCTCGGCGGCTCTCCAGCCCCCGGGTGCCTTGGCAGCAGCTGCGCCTCGCCGAGAGCGTCCCGTGGCCGCCGGAGTTCAGAGTCGTGACCCGGAACGCACGCAAGAAGCCGCACCTAGACGGCGCATCGGAAGAAAACATTGTAGTGAAGAAGGCCAAGGAAAGATTGTAGCCAGAGTTGTGACCCAGAAGCCAAGGGGCAATGTTGGGCGGGGCTGGCTCTGGGGGGGATGCAACGCCTCCAGCCCATGCAAGGCCGACAGGTCGACGAGGGGAGCGACTACAGAATTGATTGACCCCCGAATTGATTTTCCCGTCGAGCCCATGAGAAGAATACGCAGAATAGTCAGTAGATCTTCGGAGCAATATAGTATGGTTTGTAGATATCGACGGGACATCAATTTCGGGGTACATCGATTCTGTAGTCGATCCCCTACTCGAATAGGGGCCCGATGGCCCACTCCGCCCAGGAACGTGTCCAGGTCGATGCAACTCGATTCGAGGTCGACGTATCACCGATTCTAGGTCGATGTCCCGACCCTCTTCGCGGCAGGGGCTCGGACATCCACCGTTTTTTGTTTGTTTGTTTGTTTTTTGTTTTTTTGTCCAATCCGCAGCCTCAAGAAGCTGGGCCTCCTCGCGTTGTGGAACAATCAAGACAGCAGGTTTTTCGTTAGTTTCGGCCTCCAGGGGCCTTATGGGGCCTCTGAGCCGCCAAAAAAACAACTCAGGATGGAAAGGCAACCCCCGGGAAGGGGTTCCCTGGGTCGGCGGCGAGCGAGGGGGAGAAGTGAGAAGGAGGAGGCCCTCTCAGAAGGCGGCGGGACTTCTCAGAAGCCCTTCAGTCTTCAGAGGTTCTGTGTCTTCGGGGAAGGCAGAGAAAACTTCTTAGAAGGCCACGGGGACTTCCGAGCCTTCTGAGAAGGTCTTCTCCTTCTCCTTCTCACTTCCCCTCCTCGCTCGCCGCCGACTGTGGGCAGCTCGTTTTTCGCCCTAGATCAATTCCTGACGGCCCTGGGGCCCGCAAATTTCGTTGGCGACCAAGAGGGGGGTGATGAGTAGGGGAGGGTGGATATCATGGCGGGGGCCATGCGATCTCCCCAGATTTCATGGCGCCGCTCCTTACTTCAGTGCGCTCCCTGGTCCGCGCACATGCCGCCGGCCATGATTTGCGCCCCCCCCCCTCCTGGACGCCCCCGAAAGCTGGCCTCCAGAGGCCGCGATCGAGGAGAAGCGCCTGGATGCTTGAACCGTTTGCTTTTTTCTCGGCAGCGGAGGCGGTCGCGCCAGCGTCTGGTCCCACGGAGCGGGCGGGTCGCGCGCGGCCAGGGGGCACGCTTGGGCAAGGAGGGGGAAAGAAGAGGGCGCGGCGCCGCGGAGGAGGAGCGCCTGGGAGAGGCCGCAGGCATGGGTAGGGTTGACCCAGGAGGGGGTCCAGCGACAAGGGGGTGGTGCAGCAGATTTGGTGCAAGAGATCTGTGGGGTTGCAACACATGTGTCGGAGGTTGATCGACCTCCTGCCCTGACACGTCGATTAGCGAAATGGCCGTCCGTTTTCGGTTCGCGAGAGGGCGTCGCGGCCGTCATTTTTGCGGGCCCATGTCCGTCGGTTTCGGTCCTAGGCCGTTTTCACTACATGGTGGCTTACTAAAGGGAAGTTTGTCCACCGAGGAATGTGGGGCGTGCAGTACATTCCAGAGCGCATATGCCCTGCTGGAATCTCGCGTGCAATACATACACTTGCAATGTAATGCAATCCAATTCTCTGGCGCAGTACATTTGCAGTACACTTGCCCCAAACATATTACACCACCCACTTTACCCCCTTGTGGGTCACGACCGAAAATGGGCACGGAAAGAATGGGCACGATGCCCAACAGCAGTTCGGGGCCCTCCACGGGCCCTTCGGCTGTCAGGAAACGGCTCAGGGTGATGATCTCGTCCTGCGGGGAGGTCCCGGGATCCAGGTCCCGTTCCCTCGGGACGATCGAAATCGGTACGGAAAGACCTGGCACGATGCCCAACGGCAGTTCCTGCTCATTCTGAGCGAGGTCTCGCGGTCTGCGCCGCCGCGGACGTGTTTTTTTGCGCGCAGAGGGCCGCCTGCTCAACAGCGGCCGCTGTCGGTTTTGGACAGCATCTGTTGTTGGGCACTGTGCCCATTGTTTCCGTACCCATGTCGGGCGTCTAAAATGCGGAGAGTCCACACCGTGAGGAGTACGCGGGCGGCCCCAGGCACCGAAGGCCGATGCAGATCGGGGAGAGGTGCCTGGACTGGAGACGACATGGCATCCCCTTGACCCCTGGAAACGAAGAGCGATGAGCCACGACTGGCTTCGAAAGGAAAAATCACTTTCGGGGTAGATTTCAATTCTGTGGTCGATCCCTTGCTCGACTCCAATCGATGTCAACCTTCCGAGCCTTCCGTGCGGCAGGTGCCGCCGCGGCGCGGCCGCGGCGACCGCCGAGACTGCCACTGCGTCCTCGACGGCGGCCGCCTCTGCGGCCGCGCGGGCGGCGGCCCGCTGCGCGGCATCTGCCGTCTGGAAGGTGCGGAAGGCGGAGGTCGAGGGGATGCCGAGATCGAGGAAACACGCCCATATCGGAAGCACCACATCGTCGGTCGGGCGTCAGGTAAGGGGGGGCGGTAATTGGGCGTCAAGCAGGATACACCTTCTGTGCCCGAAAGGGGCACGAAAGGTGCACGTTTCTTCGCCCCCTTTGTGGGCGACACAGGAGAAGACCAACGTCTGGGGCCTCTGCCACCGCACTCGCTTTCTAGCCACAGGCATCTATGGGCACATTAGGCGCCGTTACGAATGTAGACGCATCTGGGGCGGATGCGCCTTTGGACAACGGGGCCGTTGCGTTCGACGCAGTGCAAGGTCCGAGAAAGGGTGGATCCGTCTACGGTGTGCTCCAGCTCTACAGCGGGTCACGCATGAACGACGCAAACGAACGGGTTCGACTGCGCCAGCATTCGCGCGTCCGCTCCCCGCGTGAGGTCGCGCGTAAGCGCCCTCGCCTCGAATGTGGCGTGCCGCGGTGGCGGCCCGCGTAAGCCGCCGCGTAAGGTCGCCACGCCATCTCGCAGACCCGTTCTTTTTCGTCGCTCATTTGAGCGACGCGAATCGGCGGCGAGCGAGGGGGAAGTGAGAAGGGGTGGACCTTCTCAGAAGTTTCGGAAGTCTCCCGGCCTTCTGAGGAGTTTTCTGAGCTTTCCCCGGAGACGCAGAAAACGTTTCAGAAGGCGCGAGCGCTTCGGAGAAGTCCCGCCGCCTTCTGAGAAGGCCTTCTCCAGGGCTGGACCTAAACGCTGTTTTGCTGGACTTCGGCTGTGTTTTGTTTTTCGTTTCGGCAGGGAGGTGCAGGAAAAACACAACGGAAAAACAACGTTTAGGTCCAGCCCTGGCCTTCTCCTTCTCACTGCCCCCCCTTCGCTCGCCGCCAGGCCGACGGACGGGCCTCGACTGCGCCGGCATTTGCGCGCAAGCTCCCCGCGCAAGGTGGCGCGCACGCGCGCCCTCGTTCCCAGTGTGGCGTACCGCCCCGCCAGGGCCCTTCGTGAGCCACCGCGGGGCACCTCGCGCAGGGCCCGCTCTTGATCGTCGCGCGTGTCTCGTCCCCCTCTTGACCTCTAACCTCGATCACTCTTCGCCGAAGAGGAAGAACCGCCATAAACATAAACTTTTGGTGCTCCGCGCGGATTTCTTGGATCCGCGCTGGTCCCCCCGGCGACGCCTCCGGCGCCGCCCCTGGCGCGCTCCGCGCGCCGGGGAGGGGGGTCCAGCGCAGATGCAAGAAAGCCGCGCGGAGCGCCAAGAGTCTGTGCTTATGCCGTTTTTTCTTCTTCTACTTCGAGCCTCGATCGACCCTCGACCCGATATTTAAGTCGGGCTTGTCCCTCTACAGGGGGGAAATTCAAAATAGTCAAAAAATAGCCTGGGGACGATTTTTTGAGCATTTTTTTGGCCATTTGGGGGTATTTTTGGAGTATTTTTGATTTTTCGCCCCAAATCCCCCTGTAGGGGGACAGGTCCGACTTAACTCGAACCCTCGACCAGGACCAGCCTGAAGCGACGCCCTGGTCGTAGATCTTGGGAGGAGGCGTGGCGGGGCGCGGCGGCGACGACGGCGGGCGGCGGGGCGGCAGGACGGCGGGGGCGCGGCGGCAACCCTGAGATCCGACGTAGCATTGTGGAGGACGATCACTGGATAGGAAGCATGCTGCGGAATCATTTCCAGATGTCTACCACATGTTGCTAACATGTTTTAATTCTGTAAAAGCATGTTTGAGACATCGTTAGAACATGGCTTACACATTTTAAACACAATTTCAACTCAATGTTAGGATTGTTAGAGTGTCCACTGTCATGGCACCCACAAACGTAGCGAGAACAGGGCAGCACCGTGGCCCCAGCTTTCTGCGCCGCCTGTCGAGCCGGGTCGATCCGCGAGGGCCCCGAGGCCTGCCTATATAGTGGCGAAGGCGACGCCCGGCTCGAAGAGACTGGGACGCCAGGATTCAAGCAGGGGATCGTCTACAGGATCGATTGGCGGCGCGCAGAGGGGGGTAGGGGGAGGGGGGAAGGCTTCTTAGAAGGAGGCTGCTTCTAAGAAGGCGCCGGCCTTACATTTGTAGACGAGGCCCGCGCCTTCTAAGAAGCAGGGGTGCTTCTAAGAAGCCTTCCCCCCTGCCCATACCCCCCTGTGCGCGCCGCCAAATCGATTCACCCCAGAATTGATTTGCTCGTCGACTGTGCAAGCAAGTCGTGCGCTGTTCGTAGATCTACGAGAATCATACGCAGTTTTCGTGGATTCGACGAGCACGTCAATTCTGGGATGCATCAATCCTGTTGTCGACCCCCTCCTCGAGGGATCTCGGGGGACGCGCGCCGGCCGCACGCCGGCGCCAAGGGGCCGACGCCGATAAGTGGCCGGGCGAATCCTGAAGGCCAGGGCGTACGTCCTCCAGGTCTGGCCACGAAGGGCGCAGGCGCGCACCGGGGTTTTTGAGCCCCAGGATCGGCCTGGCCCAGAGCTCCGACGGGGCCAGGCCGTGGATCAATCCGTTCCAGAGCGTTTCTCTTCCTCCTCCTCCTCCTCCTCCTCCTCCTCCTCCTCCCCTTCCTCTCCCTCCTCCTCCTCCTCCTCCTCCTCCTCCCCTTCCTCTCCCTCCTCCTCCTCCTCCTCCTCCTCCTCCTCCTCCTCCCCTTCCTTTCCCTCCTCCTCCTCCTCCTCCTCCGCCTCCTCCTCCTCCTCCTCCTCCTCCTCCTCGTCCTCCGTTCCAGGGCCTTACCGAACGCTCGCCGTCGTTTCGGAACGCTCTGGGAAGGCCGCGGCGCCCGAGACATCCTCCAGAGCCGCCGGATCTCAGAGGTTCTCGATTTATCCTCACCCGATTTTATCCTCGTCCTGGTTTTATCCTCGTCCTGGCTTCGTCTCAAGAGCGCGGCGTCGGTGTCCAGCTGGCGTCCCCGCGGTGTCGAAGGGCCCCTCGGGCAGAACGGGCGCCCGAGGGGGGAGGCTTGCCTCCAGAGGTCTCGAGCAGGGCTGGACCTAAACGCTGTTCTACTGGACTTCGGCTGTGTTTTGTTTTTCGTTCTGGCAGGGAGGTGCAGAAAAACAGGCAGAGCAAAACGAAACAAAACGAAACATAACGTTTAGGTCCAGCCCTGGTCTCTAGGTCTCAGGAGGCCTCTGGATGTCCCTGGAATACCGTCGGACCGAGGTCTAAGATCGAGGTCGGTTCGGGAGGGTGCCCTAGTCTTCTTCGTGCTTGTTGGATGCTCTTGTGCATCCTGGAGAAGATACTCTTAGACGTTCTGAGTGGTCTGGCCCGCGGAGGGCCTCTTGTTCTTGAGGGGTGTTCTTCCGGCCCAGGTCCGATTGTGCCTGCCTGGGGTCGGTGCGGGGGTTTCTAAGGGGATAAGGGGGGCTATCAGTCGATGCTAAGCTCTAAGCTTGGGGTAGATGTGGCCTCACATGGCTCACGCGCGAGTTGCAGATGCCTGTGGTGGCTTGGGGGCGTTCACGATCTGGGCGAAGTGGGCTCCGCCCACTTAGCGTAGGTATCTAGTCCCCTGAGCCATTCGGGGCATGTGTAATCCACTTATAAGTTAGGTTAGGTCAGGTATAGCTCACCTTGGCATCTACTTACAATCCCCGTGGAGGCCTCTGGGCCCCAAGAAGGACGCCTAAGAGCTTCGACCCTCGCGCCCTGGGCCTCACCCTTGCCCAGGTCGTCTGCTCCGAGATGGGCATCATGGACCCCGACCTCCACAAGCCGGAGGACTACGAGTCCAAGGCGGCGGAAACCTCGCCGCCGCCCGCGCCTCGCCCCTCGACCGCCACCTTCCCAAACCCTCCGCGCAGCAGGTGCCGCTGCGGCCTCGGCGGCCGCCGCCTCTGCGGCCGCGCTTGCGGCGGCCGCTGCGCGGCATCTGCCGCCCAGAAGGTGCGGAAGGTGGAGATCGATTGCCCTTTTGCTTGCTGCCTCTGGCCGCCGCCGCCGCCGTCTGCAGCGCGGCCAGCCACGAGCCCGTGAGCTTCCAACGCTCGCCCCATCGGGATCTGCCCGTTCCAGGCCCCGGCGCCTCTCCGCCAGATCCTGCACGGGCGCAAGGGGCTACCGCGGCCTGCCGATCTTGGTATCGCCGACGCCTGCGGCGAATCACCGCCGCCTTCGGCCTTTTTGAGAGGCGCCTCTGTGGCCGAACGCTTAGGCAGAGCTTGGCCGCGCTATCGGGTCATCCGTTCCCCCAGCTGTTGTGGAAGCCCTGCGGGGAACACGTGGGGGACGAAGAGGAAAATGAGGAGAGGGAGGAAAAAGGAGGAGGAGGAAATGGCCGAGGAGACCTCCTGGGAGCTTCTGGCGTCATTCTGGGGGCATCCTGGGAGCTTCCTGGGAGTCTCTTGGGGGCCTCCCTGGGCCTCTTTCCTGGCGCGTCTGACGCCGTCTGGAGGCGTCTTGGGAGCCTTTTTGGGCCGTCTTAGGACCCTCTTGGGGTCGCTTCGGTGTCGTCTTCAAGGTCATCCTGGGCGTCTTCGAGGCCTCTTGGGCCGTCTTCGCGCCCTTTTGGGGCCGCCTTGCTTGGGAGCCTCTTGGGCCGTCTTGGGGCAATCTTGGAGGCCTCTTGGGCGATCTTGGACCGTCGGGAGGCCGCTTTGAAGCAAATGCCCAAACCTTTACATGGATAATCAATGATTTTGGCCTCTTCGGGCCTTCCTTGAGGACCTCTTGGAGGCGTCTTGGGTCGTCTTAAAGGCCTCTTGGGCGTTTCTTGGGCCTTCTTGGGCTCTCTTGGACCATCTCGGGCCGTCTTGGGTGCATCTTGGAGCTATCTTGGGCCCTCTGGGAGCCATCTTGGCCGTCATGGAGGCATCTTGGAAGCATCTTGGAGGCCATCTTGAGCCATCTGGGCCGTCTTGGAGGCGATTCGTCCCACGAGAGATGAACTATCGGCGGCTTTCCGGGTGGCCGGCGCGCTGGGCCGAAGCCCCAAAAGGGGAGTCTTAAGATAACCAAAAACCTCTAAGAAGTTAGTGCGCCAGGCACCCCTGTGAAAAATCAACAGGTGGCGGCGGATCGAAGACGCCTACGGCGAATCACCGCCGCCCCCTGCCTTTTTGGAAGCGCCTGCGTGGCCGAAAGTTGGGTTAGAGCTTGGCCAAGCTATCGGACCACGCGTTCCCCGAGTTGGTTTCGAAAGCCTTCGGGGAACACGGAGTCGGGCGAGCTATCGGACCAGGTGGTTTCCGAGCTTTCGGGCCTTCCTGGAGGACGTCTTGGAGGGCTCTTGGGCCGTCTTGGAGGCCTCTGGCGGGCCTTTTGGGCAGTCTAAGGCCATCTTCAGGCCATCTGGAGCCGTATTGGGTGCATCTTGGGGCCATCTTCGCTGTCTTGGAGGCCTTCTTGGCCGTCTTGGAGGCATCTTGGAGGCCATCTTGGCCGTCTCGGAGGCCATCTTCGGCGTCTTCGGGGCCATCTTGGGCCGTCTTGGGCTCTTCTTGGGGCCCTCTTGGGGTCCTCTTGTGCTGTCATGTGGCCATCTTGGAGGCGCTCTTGGGGCGATGTTGGGGGCCTCTTGGGGCGTCTTGGGCTGTCGGAGAGCTGAGAAGAAGAAAATGTCAAAATCCTTCAAACACCTAAGGACAATCAATGATTTTTGCCCTTTCGGGCCTTCCTGGAGGACGTCTTTGATGCCTCTTTGGGGCCTCTTGGCCAGGCTTAGGCCATCTTGGAGCCATCTTGGGCCGTCTTGGAGGCTTCTTGGACGAACTCTTGACGCGTCGCTTCGCTTCTTGCGCTGGAACATCGCCCCGGGCGTCCTCGACCAAATACTCGACCGCTACTCCGACAAGGTATACCCGGCCACCCCCACAGTGCGACAGGCCACAACCGACATTCCCGAGGACTGGTGCAACTACGACATGACGGCGCACCTTTCCCCAGCCAGCCGGGCCTCGGGCACAAGCACTGGCACACTGGTGCCACCAGGCAACGATCAGTCAGCACAGCCCCCCGCTGCCCACGAACAAAGGGGTTCGGCCGACGGAGCCACCACCCCCTATTTCTTTCCCGACCAGCCGCCACCCCCTGCACCCCAGCTGCCTACATACTCCACCCACCGGCTGGCTGGGGAAGAGTCGAGAGCCCCCGTTCGCGCTCTGGTGAGGTACCTGATTGAGTGGAGCCACACATCCTACACCCTCTGGGAGGCCTCTGTGCAGCGACCGGGGAAGGATATAGGACCGACGAAACGGGATGGCCCTTCGAGCAACTGCTGCCTTTCTTGGACTCAATCTACGGAGAGGAGATCCCCAGCAATGGCCATCCCCCACACATCCCATGGGACGGAAAGAGGGCTGCTGCCGCCAGGGTTGTCACACGCCTGGTGGATAGCAACCCGAAGTACAAGAAGGAATGGGAGCACTACGCCAGCAACCTTGACAACCAGAAAGGACAGTGCCCCGTACCGTCAGCCGGTACACGTCCTCACGCAGTTCCTCACGGAGCTGGAGAAGTATCTAACCAGAGGGACAATAGAACTCCTCGCCGCCAAACCCCAGGACGCGACGTCCAGAGGATCAGAAGAGGAGTCGCCCGCTGCCAGCTGGCTCAGCAGGCCCCAGGGGAGGGCGGAACTGCCCACGGCCGACCAATGCGCGAAGGATCGCGACGCCCCCCTGGCCTGCGCCAGCGCCTCCCCCCAGCAACCCGACGCACCTGGCCTGCCCGATGGGCCCCCCGAAGAGGTGCCCTCCTCATCAGAGCACTGGAACGGCGACGGCAACGTGGAAGGCATTGACTGGGATGATGACGCCAACAAGAAATCCGAGACGGACGACAGCCCGCCAGGTCCCCCCGACCCAGAACAACAGGACGGCTCTGCACACCAGGCTGATGACGCAGACAGTCCAGCTCACACCTATCCGACGGCGGCCCAAGGTCCCCCCCCCTTTGTGGACCCAGCCCCCTCACAGGACCGAATCCGAAGCCTGGTCCCCCTTTGCGCTGGCGTCCGATCGAGGGGCGCCGCCCGACACATGGAGGAGGGTCGAAGCCCCCCACAGTGAGGAACGAACCTGGAACGTTCACGCTATCGGTGACGGCCGGTCACTCAGACAATCGGGGAGCGAAGCAGGCCGCCGACCACCCACAATCGCCGAAGACCGCAACAGAGAACACTCAGCCACACCACCCCGCAGCTCACCCAGACCGCGCCACAGCTCACAGGGATGGCGGCACGACGCACGGACAGCAGCAATCCCACCTGCGCGCCGAGACGACCCCATGGGTGGCCTCCCCATGTGCCTCAGACCCATCGGCGACGCAGACGTCACGAGGGACGAGCCTGCACCAGAAAAGATCACGCGAATGCAGAAGATGCTTGGGGGGTGCTTTCAATGGGGTGTGGAGCACCTGGGTCAGAAAGGCGGCCCGTAAGCAAGGGGGCTCTTGGGTTAACATCAAGTCTGACCCCTGGCGGAACACGCCACAGCAGTGCGACGACTTCCTCCAGGCATGGAGCAAAGTGGGATACGGGACCTACAAGTTGGACAGTGAATACCAGCTCCACGTCGACCTGCCAAACGTCATGGAGAAGCAGCGCAAGCACGCGCAGCGCGACAATAGAGCACGCGCAGTTGAACCCCCCATCGGAAGCGGAGGCAAACACCTTTGGACCGATGAGGGCCAAGAGGTTGCAAAGAACCCCCCGCGGGCCTCCGAGGGCAGAGCCGCACGGACAGGTGCGTCTGGATTTGCAGCCCCCTGGCGGTCTTGGCAGTCCTGGGGCGAGTGGGAGCATCAGCGAGACACATGGACCGACGCAGACTGGAAGGCCAGGGGGAAGCGGTCCTCCCCCAGAGGAGATACCCACTACGCGGACAAGCGTCAGCGCGGGTGGGACTTCGGCCCCAAGTGATCGCGACATGGCCTTGACGCAGACGCCCAAGACCCCCCCCCCGGTCGGAGGGGTCTGCCCGCCCGCTCAGGGTCCCTCCGCGGGCGTGCCTCACGCCTCCCCGCGCCTGCTCATCGGGTCCTACCCCGGGTCCCGTGTAGGATGCTCCGCGTAGCCTATCTGCGGCTCAAGCCTTTCTTCGCCCAACCATGTCAATTCTCAGAGTTGCCACTCGGACTGTCATGGAGCGCAACGCTGGCTTTTTGGACAATGACGACCTGGGGCAACTGGGAACAGCCTCCCCCGCCCTCTACAAGGTGGTCTCCATCGCGTTGACCCTGTGGGCTATCTGGGACCCCTCCGTTCCAGGCGGTGCCCGCTGGGTCGGCAGCCCCATGGTCCTCAACCGGCCGTTTGCAGCGCGCAGCGATGCAGGGGAGAAGGACTGAGGAACGCGACGTGTCAGTCCCCAACAGTCCAGCCACCCTCGTGGGCGTTCCCCACCCGGGCAGGGGCTGGTTTCGCCGCAGCGCCAGGCCTCGGCCAGAATACCCCCGTGCCACCTCTTTTGGGGCAGAGGTGCACCAATACCCATGCGCTGTGTACTAGACAGCCCACGCTGGTCTCGTGGCACCCTTCTGAACGGCGGATGGTGGCTGAAATGACCCACCCCCCGTGTACCACTGGGACACCCACCTTGTCCCCTCTGGCACACCTGCTTTGGACGGCCGGGGATGGTGGCCATAGGCCCGCCCCGCGCGCTCCACCTGTCTCTGGCGCTCTGCACCTCGCGTGCTTCCCCCCTGACGATGCTGCCCTGCAGCAGGGACATAGCGTTCCCCAGCATGATCAGGCGCCCTGTCCCCCCCGCGACCGGGGCCCCACCGCATCGCGCGGTGTGATCACAGTGGCCAAGGCCTCGCTGTATTAGCAATGGCGTCGCCTCCCCCTCCTCCTTTCATTCGCCGGATTTTGCGGCTATCGGCTGCGTCTCTTCCTCCCCCCTCTCCTCTTCCCGTGGATTCGGCCACGCGCGATTTCCCCCCTACCGAAGCTCTTGGAGCATTTGGGTCTATGTGCCACCTGGCGGCTCTCTCGCAGAGCTCCGAGGTGTGGTCGGGCCGCGCTGCTGCCAGGCGTTGTTCTGACAACTCGGGCCTCTGCCTGCCCCGGCACCGCCGGGGGCCGGACCTGGGGTGAGTGCGGCACGGCAAGTGGTACACCCTCTGCTCGACTGTCGACGTTCCCCCTTCTGGTCCACCGCGGCCCCCGGTTGACGCGCGCCGCTTGGTTCCCCCGTCCACCGTGATGGATAAGCTGCCCGCGTTGTTCGCCGACGAAGTGGTCCACCTCTGGGCGGGGGCCGCCTTCGTGCTCCTGGTACTGCACCAGTGGTACATCCTTTGACAGTACTCATGCCCTCCTACGGGTTGGTCCACGGTGCTCGGCCACGCCTGCTGCCGTTCCCCCGACACTCCTGGTCAGGCAGTCAAGGTTCGGGCTCCGCGACTGGGTCGACGCCTCCGTGCATTGGTCGGTGGCTCACGTCTGATCGCGCCCAGGAGTCCAAGTGAGTGAGGCTTACCCGGCCACCCTTTCTGCCCGCGCGTTCCTTGCTCTCTCGCCTCGTATTGGTGAGCGGTGCGGCCTCACGTGCCCACTGTCCTGCCACTGGGCTGATTGGCCATAGCCTGTGCTCTCTGGACTGTACGGTTTGAGCTGGCGCCACTGTGCGACTTCTCTCCGTCTACTCCAGTCTGGTGCTTGCGTCCCCGTTCTCGGGTCGCTCGCGTCTTAATTGGGGGCATTTTGCGTCTTGCAGGTGCATTTGTTGCGTCGGCCTAGGCGCCGTCGTAACCAATTATCTCGCCCTGTGCCCCAGCCGCGCCCGCCCCGCTTCCTGGGCTCTTCCTTGGAGCCGCCAATCAAGAAGTATCCCCACCTTTGCCCGCTCGCTCGCTTCGCTTGCCTTTCTTTTCCTGCTGCCCAGTCGCGGCCCGACTAGTGTTCGGACGGCTTTCGACCCGCCTCGCGAGCCTGCTAACCGAGCCTTTGACTCAAGCCCTGGCTCAAGCCTGGCTCAAGCTGTCTCGGCTCGAGCACGCCCCTATTCAGGTCCGCGCGCTCCGCCGGCGACAGATGGGCCTCCCGGGCTGACCCCGGCAGCTGTCCAGCCGCCCAACTGCCCAGCGGCCCCCTCGGCGGCAGTGGTGGACGGGGCGGCAGCGTCGGCAACTGGGGTAGCCGCCCTCCCGGGCTGGCCCCGGCAGCTGTCCGGCCGCCCGACTGCCCAGCGGCCCTCCCTGGCGGCAGTGGCGGACGGCGCGGCAGTGACGGCAACTGGGGTGGCCGCCCCGGCTCCCCCCTCCTATCAGCGGACAGAACTGGCAGTGCGACAGAACAGGCGGACACCCATACGGCCCCCCATTCCTATCAGCGTCCTTGGGGCAGCCGTGCTGTGGAGGCCAGAAAGGCGCTCGACAGCGCACCCCTTCCTGGAGACAGTACCCTGGCGACAGTCGGGAGCGCTGCAGACAGAGGGCGCGGCCGCGCGTGGAGACGCTCTTCACAATATTGAACCTCAGGAGCGTGTATCGGAAAATGCGGCCGTCAGTTGCAACAGTCTTCAGGGAGTGCTCGAGAGTGAACACGTGGTCGTCTGCCGCAGCTTGTCGCCGCCTCCCCCTCCTGGAGACCAGCAGGCGGGCACTCATTCGGCTCCTCGCTCCTATCAGCGCCCCTGAAGCAGCAGTGCGGTGGACGCGTGGTCGTCTGCCGCAGCTCGTCGCCGCCTCCCCTCCTGGAGACCAGCAGGCGGGCACTCATTCGGCCCCTCGCTCCTATCAGCGCCCCTGAAGCAGCAGTGCGGTGGAGGCCGGAGAGGCGCTCGACAGCGCGCCCCCTCCTGGAGAGTGCCCTGGCGACAGTAGGGAATGCAGCAGAGGGCGCGCCCGCGCTCGGAGACGCCTCTCACCAAATAGAGACCCAGGGGTGCGTTCCGGGAAGTGCGGCCGTTAGCTGCAACGGCCTTCAGGGAGTGCTCGAGAGTGAACACGTGGTCGTCTGCCGCAGCTTGTCGCCGCCTCCCCCTCCTGGAGACCAGCAGGCGGGCACTCATTCGGCTCCTCGCTCCTATCAGCGCCCCTGAAGCAGCAGTGCGGTGGACGCGTGGTCGTCTGCCGCAGCTCGTCGCCGCCTCCCCTCCTGGAGACCAGCAGGCGGGCACTCATTCGGCCCCTCGCTCCTATCAGCGCCCCTGAAGCAGCAGTGCGGTGGAGGCCGGAGAGGCGCTCGACAGCGCGCCCCCTCCTGGAGAGTGCCCTGGTGACAGTAGGCAATCTCAGCAGAGGGCGCGCCCGCGCTCGGAGACGCCCCCCACCAAATAGAGACCCAGGACTGCGTTCCGGGAAGTGCGGCCGTTAGCTGCAACGGCCTTCAGGGAGAGCTCGAGAGTGCGCGCGCGGTCGTCTGCCGTGCGGCCGCTAGTTGCAACGGTCTTCAGGGTTAGCTCGGGAGTGAACGCGTGGTCGTCTGCCGCAGCTTGTCGCCCCCTCCCCCTCCCGAAGGCAGGCAGGTGGACGCCCATTCGGCGCCTCGCTCCAATCGGCGCCCCTGGGGCAGCAGTGCGGTGGAGGCCGGAAAGGCGCTCGACAGCGCGCCCCCCCCCTTGGAAACAGTGCCCTGGCGACAGTTGGGAGCGCCGCAGAGGGCGCGCCCGCGCTTGGAGACGCCCCCCACCAAATAGAGACTCAGGAGTGTGCTCCGGAGAGTGCGGCCGTTAGCTGCAGCGGCCTTCAGGGAGAGCTCGAGAGTGCGCGCGCGGTCGTCTGCCGTTAAGTGTATCGGAGTGTGTATCGAGCCTCAGGAGTGCTCGAGAGTGTGCATCGGAAAGTGCGGCCGTTAATTGCAACGCTCTCCAGGGAGCGCCCGAGAGTTAACGGGTGGTCGTCTGCCGCAGCTTGTCGCCACCTCCCCCTCCTGGAGACCGGCGGGCGGGCGCCCGCGCGGCTTCTCGCTCCAATCGGCGCCCCCGGGGCAGAAGTGCGGTGAAGGCTTGAGAGGCGCTCGACAGCGCGCCCCTTCTTGGAAACAGTACCCTGGCGACAGTTGGGGCCCTGGGGGTGATGCTGAGGGCGCGCCCGCGCTCGGAGTCTTTCCTCGCCGATTAGAGCCTCAGGAGTGTGTGTCGGAAAGTGTGGCCGCTTGCTGCAGCGGTCTTCAGGGAGAGCTCGAGAGTGAACGCGCGGTCGTCTGCCTCAGCTTGTCGCCCCCCCCCTCTCCTGGAGGCCGGCGGGCGGGCGCCCGTGCGGCTCCTAGCTCCTATCGGCGCCCCTGAGGTAGCAGTGCGGTGGAGGCCGGAGAGGCGCCCGACAGCTCGCCCCCTCCTGGAGGCAGTACCCTGGTGACGGGTGGGTGCGCTGCAGAGGGCGCGCCCGCGCTCGGAGTCTTTCCTCGCAGATTGGAGCCTCAGGAGTGCGTGTCGGAAAGTGTGGCCGTTTGCTGCAAAGGTCTTCAGGGAGTGGTCGAGAGTGACCGCGTGGTCGTCTGTCGTTGCTCGTCGCCCCCTCTCTTTCCTGGAGACAAGCAGGCGGGCGCCCGTGCAGCTGGGGCTTCGATCGATCGTCCGATGTACTCTGGAAGGGCGACGGTTAGTCGCCACCCTGGCAACCCTGGCAGGCCTCGAGTGGGAAGGGTGGAGGGGGGGATCGACGGGGCGCCGGTCAGCTTCTGCGTGTCGGCCCCTCCCCCTCCCGAAGACCGGCGGGCGGAGGCTTCCGACGTGTGCGCGGGGCAGCGCGGGCAACCTGGCCAGGGGCATGCGCGACCGAGTAGAGAACGAGAGCAGCATGCGGAGCAAGCGCCAGAAGAGCCCGATGAACAGTAGCTGCCCGCCGCTCACGGGTGAGCGGCGGGCCGGGCGCGAAGGGCTGGACGCGAAGGGCTGGAGTCTCCCCTCGCTTGCTGGAAGTGTAAGGTTCTCATGTTGGGGTCGTGCAGCCGTTTGCCGCAGTCGCCCGCGCGTGCCCCTATCTCTCCGGCCCTTCGCGACCGGGTCCAGTCACCGAGCAGCGCTTGGCCAGCCCCCCGCCCTTGTGGATCGGGCCCCTGGCGCTGTCAATACTTGGCGCGATGCCCTGGCTGGGGCGCGGCGCAAAGTGCCGATGCGCGGCCTGCCCGTCTGCTGTGGCAGTGCCAAATCATCTTGGCCTTCGCCGCGCCTGGCCGCGGCGGTTTACAGCCCCCCACTGCTGGCCCAGCGTCATCCGGTGTCGGCCCCCGCACGGCGGCTGGCTCGGCCTCCTCGCCCTTGGGGGCCCGACCCCCAGGCGCCGTCAATGCCGGGTGCGCTGGCCCCGCTGGGGCGGGGCGCGACGTGCCTTGCGGCCCTGGCTGATGCTGTAGTTGTTTTCGCCCTGGCCTTTGCCCGGGCCTGGCCATGGCCCAGCTTGGTTGTCTTGGTGCTGGTCCCTCGGCGTGACGTCTCCAGCTCGCGCCTCTTGTCTCGAGCGCCTGGGTTCTGGTTATCGCCGCTTTTAGTGTTTGCGGTCTTGCTGTGTCTCTCGTTCTTGGTCCCCACTCGGCTCCGTGGAGTCGGCTGCGGCCCCCTGGCGCTCTGGGGACTTGCGTCCTGTCCAGTTCCAGCGTGAGTGTCTGCACTTCCCTGGCATCTGGTCCTCAGTCATTGCCACAGCTGGCCGTGCCTGTCAGTGCTGCTGGCCTTCTTGGGTTTCAGGCCGCCGGTTCATTCAGGAGTGGTTCAGCCCTCTTGAACGGACTTGCGCGTCCCCCGTCGGTCCGCTGTCACTCGCTGGGCTATCGCGTGGCCCCGCGTTTCGCCGCGTCTGTGGCGCGCCGACCTCTGGCGCCCTGTGGCGACACGGTCCAATTCGCGTACCTGGTGATTCAGCTCCCATGGTACCCGCACGTTTGCAGCTTCCTGGCAGCCACCCTCGGCGCCGGTTCTCAGCCTCGGCGGTTGCAGCTCGGCCCTGGCGCAGCTGCTTCCCCGGCGGTGGGCCCTGCTTTCTTCTGCGCGCGCGCCGGCAGTTAGGTTCGCTCGTAGCCCGAGACGACTCGACCCGCCGCGGGCGCCTTCGCCTGTGGCCGCGACCAAAAAATCCCCACCAGCCCGTCCAGAAACGATCAGCAGGGGAGTTGGTGAATCAGGGGCGGCAGGACGCATGCGGTCGCGCAGCCGTCTTCGGGAAAACAAGGATCACAAATAGTTTCCCGCATTGAAGCTTAAGAGTGAAATCGATGCAGGCCATGACGGTGCTTCGATGGGGGGTGAGGGGTGTTTCGATGACTCGTAATGCCTGTTGCACTGATTTGTATCTGAAGCTCGCGTACGTTTCGAAACTTGGAGGCATCTTGTGGCTCTCTTGGGGTTCTCTTGGGTCCCTCTTGGGGCCTCCTGGGGTTCTTTCTTGGGGCTCTCCTGAGGTCCTCTTAGGACCTTCTTGGGGCTTCTTGGGGCCCTTTTGGGGCGTCTTGGGGCCCTCTTGGGGCTCTTTGGGGGGGTCAGGGGGCTCTCTTGTCTTGGTGGTGGTCTGGGAGGCCTCTTGGGACCGTTTTAGGCCGCATTGATCAAACATATGGGGGGTTCTAATTCCCATCGCCCCCTCGGAGGCTCCAAAATGCCATCATGGGGCCCTCTTGCGCCGCTCTTGGAGCGCCCTTGGGCGCTCTTGGGGCCGTCTTGGGGCCCTCTTGGGCCCCTCGTGGGACTATCTTGGGCCGTCTTGGGGCCATTTTGAGGCCTCAAGAACCCATCGGAGGCGAAAAAGCGAGAAGGCAAACCATATTATTTTCCTTTGGTTTTTTGATGATTTTGGCCTCTTGGGGGGGTCCTCGGAGGCCTCGGGCAGCACTTGGAACCGTCTTGGGGCCCTTCCGAAGCCTCTTGGGTGCGTGTCGGAGGCTATCTTCAGCCATCTATCGCTATCTTGGGCCATCTTGGAGGCCATCTTGCGCTCTCAGATGCCCTCTTGGAGCCATCTTGGGCCATCGTGGACGCTGCTATGGGTCGGGCCCCTCCCCGTCCAAACGCATGGAGGGGGGGAGGTAAACCTCCCGAGCAGGGGAAGGAAGGAGGTTGGAAAAGGAAACGCCTAAGACCACCTGCGCCCAGAGGGCTGGTGGGACTTGAAGGCATCTTGGACTCTCTCGGGCCGTCTTGGAAGCCATCTTGGACCATCCTTGGCGATTTGGAGGCCATCTTGGGGCCATCTTAGAGGCCATCTTGGGCCAACGTGACCATCTTAGAAACCATCCAGAGCCGTTTTGGAGCATTTTTTGCGGTCGTTGAGGTCCCTTTCGGGTGGCCGGTGGGACGGGCCGAAACCCCGGGAGACGAAAGGATTCAGCACGCCAGGCACCCCTGTGATGAGTCAACAGGGGGCGGCAGATCTCATGGCCTTCGGCCCATCCCGCCACCGTGGGTATGAAGCCGGTTGGATGTTCGTTGGGATCTCGTTGGAGGGAGGCCTTTCGGAGGCCTCTTGGAGGCCTCTCGGGGGCCGTTTTGGGGCTTCTTTTTGGGCCTCTTTGGGTCCTCTTGGGGCCTTTTGGGGGGCCTTAGGGCCCCCCTGGGCGCCTGTTGGGGCCTCCTGATTATCGGTTCGTGTTCCCTCTTTTGGGCCCCTTTGGGGCCGTCTTGGGGGCTTCTTTGGGCCGTCTTGGGCGCCTCTTGGGCCGTCCCTCTTGGAGGCCTGGTTTTGGGGGCCTCTTGGGCCGTTTGGAACGTCGGAAAACGAAAAGGCCAGAACGCCAAAAGCCTTCAAAACCAGAGAACCATCGATGCCTCTTGGGGCCCTCTTGGGAGGCCTCTTGGAGGCCTCTTGGGGCGTCTTGGAGGCCTCTTGGGCCATCTTGAGGCCATCTTGGGCGTCTTGGAACGTCTTTCGGCGAATCGGGGCCCTCTTGGACCGTCTTGGGGGCCTCGTGGGGCCCTCTTGGACCGTCTTGGGGGCCTCGTGGGGCCCTCTTGGCCCGTCTTCGGACCCTCTTGGGCCCGAAAAGTTCATGCGGGAAACCATAGGGGGTCCAAGGGGGACGCCGGGAGCCCCGCCAAATCTTGGAAAATTCGGTCCGGGCCCTTTACAGACTCCGCAGGACCGAGGACAGAGGCTCCAGGGATTAAGCAATACCTGAGGACACGGCCACTCCGTGCCCAAAGCACGGTGGCGGATACATCACAGATTTACGCAACATTGTTTATGTCAGCCAGCGGGGACCCCAAGCAGTTCTTACGATGTACACCGTGCAATCTAGGTGATGCAGTCGATGTGGTGCAGTCTTGGTGGTGCAATCCATGTGGTGCACTTTTTATGGTGCAAAGCAGTGCAAGGCAGTGCAAGGCAATGCAACGCAATGCAAAGCAACGCAAAGCAACGCGGCGACGGGCGGCGACGAGCTGGCCGGACCGCCACTGGGGCCTGGCGGTGACGGCGGCGACGGGCCGCCATGGGCGGCGGCGAGCTAGTCGGACCGCCGTTAGGGCCCAGTTTGGGAACATAGGGATACATCGTATACACATCGAATCTAACACGCACGCATTTTGTCATCGTCCTCCCTTTTTGATGTATATACGTGCGCGCACATAACACGTGCATGTGTCTGAAGACATAGAGGGCGAGGGAGAGAGAGAGAGAGAGAGAGAGAAACAGAGAGGGAGATGGCAAACTAGGTGCGCTCGCACCTCATCTGACATCCATTCCCATCCTCCCTTCCCTTCCCATGGCGCAGATTTTTCAATGTCCGCGGACGCGTGTCATAGCCGACCTGCGACTCCAACACAAAGACCACTTCGTGCTATGCGCAATCGGAAACATGGAGTTGCGTGTAAAGGAGGAGGTGGCTGGTGAGCAGGAGGATGAGCGGGAGGATAAGGATGAGGACGAACAGCAGCAGCAGGAACTAAAGCGGAAGGATTGCAAGGAAAGGATGGCCAGGGGAAGGCGGAGGGGAAATGAGGGGGGTGACAACGAGGAAGACAGGCTCGGATTCAGAAAAGCGGGCCGCGATGGGGCGAGACGAACCGCAGCAGCAGGAGGAACTGGAGCGGGAGGAGCGGGAGGAAGAGGACCATGGGACAGCGGAGGAGGGGAAACGAGGGGGGGGACCAAATTGAAGCAGGGTTCGGATCCAGAGAAATGGCCCACGCCGAGGTGCGAGCGCGACTGTAGTCGGATTGCGAGAAACACTCAGACAACATCAATTCTTCGGATCTTGCGCGTGGGGGCGGAGTTCTCCCAGTCAACTTCAGGGGAGGAGGGAGGGTAGTATTCATAAGTTGTTTTAACCGTGGAGGGAGAGAAGAGAGAGATAGAGAGAGAGAGAGAGAAACAGAGAGAGAGAGAGAGAGAGAGAGGGAGGAAGGGAAGGGGAGGGAGGGAGGGAGGGAGGGAGAGAGAGAGAGAGAAAGAGATAGGAGAGCGAGGGATACATATATATATATATATAGAGAGAGAGAGAGAGAGAGAGAGAGAGAGAGAGAGAGAGAGAGAGAGAGAGAGAGAGAGAGGAAGAGAGAGGGAGAGGGAGAGGGAGAGTGAGAGGCAGAGAGTCGCGGGACTGATCTCGGCTCGAGCCGGGCCGGGCAGGCCGGGCCCGATGCCCTAGCCCCCTGCACTGCCGCGGTGCCCTGTCGGCGGGCAAAAGGGTCGGGCGGCGAAAGCTGTACGCCTCCGCTGTGTGTGTACCCCCTCCGGGCCAAGCCAGGCGGGCGTGGCGCATGCACCGCTGCTGGGCTCAGGATGGGCCTGGTCAGGGAGCAGCGGATAAGGAGGAGGAGGAGGAGGAGGAGGAGGAGGAGGAGGAGGAGGAGGGAGGAGGAGGAGGAGGAGAGGAGGAGGGAGGAGGAGGAGGAGGAGGAGGAGGAGGAGGGAGGAGGAGGAGGAGGAGGAGGAGGGAGGAGGAGGGAGGAGGAGGAGGAGGAGGAGGAGGAGGAGGAGGAGGAGGAGAGAGGAGGAGGAGGAGGAGGGAGGAGGAGGAGGAGGAGGAGGAGGGGAGGAGGAGGAGGAGGAGGAGGAGGAGGAGGAGGGGGTACCCAGCGGCGGTTCGACAACCCCAGAAGCACACAGCTTAGGTCTGCGCGCTTGGCGCGCCTGGATGTGCCCCCCCCATCCCTCCTCCTCCTCCTCCTCCTCCTCCTCCTCCTCCTCCTCAAGCCGCCGCGCATCCAAGGCACTCTTCCCTGGGGCCACTCTTGCGCTGTAGCCGACGGCTCCTACCACCCCTTGGGGGGCCCATCGGCCTTGGCACCCCTCACGAGGGATCATCGATGCGATGGGCTCCCCCGGGGGGGTGAAGGAGCTCAGCTCCCCAAGTTATGGCCGGCCAGCCCGCCCCACCCTCGGACTCTGTTGCTCGCCGCCGAGTGCTGCATGGTGGACGGCGATTCCGCATGGACAGCACAGAGGGTTTTCCCGTCTTCGTAGGCGACCTGCCCCAGGACATCACCGAGGACCCCAGGGGTAGTAATCCCTGTTCGGCTCGGCCGACGGCCGCCTTTCGCCCCGCTGGTCATGGCTTGCTGTCGTCGTCGTCGTCGTCGGCGTCGTCGACGTCGACGTCGACATCGCCTTCGCCGTCGCTGCCGCCGCCTCCGTCGCTGCCGCCGCTCCCGCCGTCGCCGTCGCCTTCGTCGTCGTCGTCGTCGTCGTCGTCGTCGTGGTCGTCGTCGTCGTCGTCGTCGTCGTCGTCGTCGTCGTTGTCGTCGTCGTCGTGGTTGCCGGTGCCCCGTCGCCGTACCCGTAGCCGGTGTCGTCGCCAGCGGCGGCGGCGTCGGCGTCGGCATCTTCGTCGTCGTCGGCGTCGTCGTCGGCGTCGACGGCGTCGGCGTCGGCGTCGTCTAGGGTCGGTCCACCAGCGCTCCTTCGCCGTTGGGCGTCGGCGTCGCTCCCCAGGAGGAGCTGCGCACCGTCTTCAAGACTTACGGCGAGGTCAAGCGCATCAAGGTCTTGACCGACGCGGACAGGAGGCCGGTGGGGAACGCCGTCGTCTTCTACGGTTCCAAGAAGGGGGCCGAGGACCGTCGTCTCTTCTTGTGGCTCCAACATCGCAGAGCGGATTCCGTTCGGAAAGCAATTGGATGGACCCAGACTGTCCTGGAGAAGTTCGTTCCGGATTTCCGCGTGAATTTTGTGCGGATTTGTTTTGGCCAGGAATGAAGACTACAAAACATCCCCGTGAAGTTGCTTCGTTTTCCGCTCGCCGTTCCGGGGCTCTGCATCGACAAAACGTCACGCGAAAATCCGCTGCAGCACGTCTGCAAGGTCGGTGCAACGACTCTTCTTTTCTTCGGAGGTGGATCGACCTCCTACCCTGACGCGTCGATTAAGGAATTGGCCGTCTTCGCTCCGCGAGAGGGCGTCGCGGCCGTCATCTTTGCGGGTCCAGGCCCGTAGGTTTCGGTCCCAGGCTGTTTTTCAATCAGGGGAGGTGTGCTAAAGGGAGGTTTGTCCACCCAGGGGGCCAAAGGGGAACCCCAGCCCCCACCTTCCTAGGGGAGGGTGGGGTTTACTTCGCTCGGGAGCTCCCTGACGAAGTGAACCCCTCCCTCCCCCTCAGAAGTCGTGGGGCGTGGGGGTAGGGTTCGCATGTGGTCCCCTACTCGGGAGCGGCAAAGAGGGGGGCGATGACTAGGGGGGGGGTGGATATCATGGCGTGGGCCATGATATTTCCCCAGATTTCATGGCGCCTCTTCTTATTTAATCGCTTCGCTCATTCCGCCGGCCCATACAGTCTCATGTCTGCCGTTTGCCCGAGGGCCTGGTGTCAATGCGGCGCTTTGGGGGTTCCTGGGGCCGCTTGGGGGACTCCTGGGGCGCTCGGGGGGGCATTTGGGGGGCCTCCTGGGGCCGCTTGGGGGACTCTTGGGGGCCTCCTGAGGGCCTCGTGGGGGCCTCTTGGGGCCTCTTAGGGGCCTCTTGGGGCCTCGTAGGGGCTTCTTAGGGCCGAGGGCTCGAAATGTTGTTTCGTGTTCCCTCTCTGGGGCCCCTTTGGGGGCGTTCTTGGGGCCCTCTTGGACCGTCTTGGAGGCTTCTTGGGCCGTCTTCGAGCCCTCTTGGGCCATCTTGGGGCCCTCTTGGGGGCCTCTTGGGCCCTCTTGGGGCGATCTTGGGGGCCTCTTGGGCCGTCTTGGGGCGTCGGGAAGCCGAAAAGGTGGAAGCTCCAAAATCTTTCAAAAACCAAAGGAAAAACAATGAGTTTTGCCTCCGGGGGCCATCTTGGGAGTGCTCTTGGAGGCCTCTTGGGGCGTCTAGGGGCTATCTTGGGCGTCTTGGAGCGATCTTGTGGCATGTCGGACCCCTCGTGTACCATCTTGGGGGCCTCTTGGGGGCCTCTTGGTCTTTCTTGGGGCTCTCGGGGACGTCTCGGAGCCCTGTTGGTGCGCTCATGGGGCGCTCTGGTGACTTCGCCCGGGGATCAGCTTGGAGTCGCCCGGGGTACTTTTCGTCCGGGGACCCCCAGGGGCCGCCCCGCGCGCGCGAACTAGAGAATTGTTAACCAGTTACTGGAGATCTTAGCACGCCTCTGGCCCGTTGGGCCGGCGAATTTCATTACGTCCCTGGCCCCCCACCTGGGCAGCGCACATGCCGCCGGTCATGATTTGCACCCCCCTCTTGGACACCCCCCTCTTGGCCGCTCCCGACCTACCGCCGCCGATCTCCTCCTCCCGTCTGCGCTGCGCGCCGTGGCCCGGCGCGCGCCCGCGGCCCCGGGTAGCGCGAGGGCGGCCGGGGTCGCCCCTCGCAGGCAGGTTTTTTTTTTTTTTTTTTTCTTCCCCTCGGTCGGGAACAGTCGAGCCGCACGCGAGGGCAGGGCAGGGAAAGATCGGGCCTGTCCCCCCGCAGGGGGATTTTGGGCGACAAATTTTTGAAGAATGTCCGAAACATACTCCCCAACACAACATGCTCAGGCATACTCAACAAAGATCGTCCCCAGCCTATTTTGTGTGTATATATATATATATATATATATATATATATGTATTACTCTTTTTGAGTATTCCTCCTGTAGAGGGACAGGCCCGGCTTCAGGGCAGGGAAAGGAGGGGTTACGAGATCCGCTGCAGTGCAGCTGGTTTCCGCCCCGCGGCGGGGCCCATTCCTCGACGCAGGGGCGCCTCCCAGCGCCAGGAGGCACCAGGAAGAGCAGCTGCGCGAGCTGATTCTCTGGCCTCAGCGTTGCCATCCCGCCCTTTCGTCCCCCCCGAGTCAAGGGGGCCGAGGGCGCAGAGAATCTGGAGGGAACAAAACACACAGACACAATTAATCGTCGATCCCACAGAAAATTTGGGGAAATCTGGCAAGTGGGGGGGAAGACGAAAACCCAGGACATATGGGAAAATATGGGGAATCCTGTTATCTGTGTCTATCTATCTGTGTGTCCCATTCTCGCGTCCCCCCCCCGGAGGCAAGGGGGCCGAGGGCCGCAGAGAGAGGAGAGCTGCACGAGCGCAGCTTCTCTCGGAGGTCACGCGCGGACCTCTTGGCCCAGGGGCGGGGGCAGGGCTGAGGTGCCAAGGCTTAAGTCGGGCCTGTCCCCTTGCAGGGGGATTTTCGACGAAAAATAAAAAATACCCCAACAATAGTCAAAATATAGTCCAAAACTAGTCTGGGGATTATTTTTGAGTATTTTTTTGATCTTTTTGGGGATTTTTAGGGGTATTTTTCATTTTTCGTCGAAAATCCCCCTGTAGGGGGACACGCCCGACATAAGCCAAGGCACACCCTCCCCGCCCGCAAGCTGTCTCGCTCACTCCCACCCGAGCTCCCAACACTCGGGCCGGACGAAAGGGGGGGATAGGGAAAGGGGGGGTTACGAAATCTGCTGCACGCAGCTGGTTTCGGCCCCACCGAGGGGCCCATTCCTCAATACGTGGGTGCTTCCGGCGCCGGGAGGCGCCAGGAAAATCAGCTACGCGAGCTGATTCTCAAACCCCCCCTTTGCTATCCCCCCCTTTCGCCCAGCCCGAAACACGTAAATAGCACCCAGGCCTCAGCATGTTCAGCGGCCGTCTTTGGATGGGCAGCTAACGGGAACCAGAAGAGACCCCATGTGCGCCACGTGCGCCAGGCATCCCATGTGGCCCAAGCGTGCCAGGCACGCCTGGTGCGCCAGATGCGCCACGTGATCCACGTGCGCCATGTGTGCCGCATGCTCTGGCCGCGCCAGGCGCGCCACGTTCGGGGCACGCGTAGAGTGAGCCAGGTGCGCCTGCGCACGTGGAAGTATACATTGGGAAACGTGTCGGCTCCCAACACCCTTGGCGAACACGAGTAGTACGCAATCGCGGCGGCGTGGATCATAGTGTCTGGTGGGCCTGTGCATAGCAGACAACATACCAGCGCCCACGCCGTCCCAGTCAAAAACTATGTACGGTGATCGCGGGGTGCCCGCGCATGATCCAGATTTTGCCTTGAAGTGCATTTTGTATTCTTTTTACGGGGATGCTGGCCCTGCGCGCAGCAGGCAATATGCGGGCACCCCCGCCGTCCCTGTCAAAAAAACAATACACATTGCTCGCGCCCCTCCCGATCATGACCCAAGATTTTGCCCAAGTTGAATTTCACATTGTTTTTCGACAGGGATGGTAGGGGGGTCCTCATTGGTCCTGGTTGGCTGCCAGTCGCCATGGGGAGGGGGCGTTTATCAGCAGGGAAAAATGAGAAACCCCCTCCCCCGAGCAGGGGAAGGAAGGATCCTGGCGGAGAGAAGAGAAGCGTTCGTGAGACCACCTGCGCCCGGAGGGATTTCTCGGAGGTCCGCGCCCATCTCCCGGATCTTGGCGCTGGACCCCACCTTCCCGGCGAGGGCGCGCGGGCGCGCGATGGCGCCACCGGGGTGTGTCCACTGCCGACCCGAGAAAGTCGGGCAGACCTCCGACGGCTTCTCTCTTTTGCGCCGTTGACCCCAAGTTGGGCACGTCCGTCTACAGGAGGAATGATTCAATAACAGCAGCATTTATGATGATACATATATACACATATCAAATAGTTGTTTTTTTTCTCCCCCCCTCTCTCTCTCCCCCTCCTTTTTTGTTTGCACTATCATGGATTATTCTTGACTGTCGTAATTTATCTTCCACAGCCCGTCTGTAGGAGGACATTCCCGACCTAAAGTTCAGACGGTAGCTAGACTTCTCAGAAGCCCTCGCGCCTTCTGAGAAGTTTTTTTGGTCTTCGAGACAGGCTTAGAGCCTTCTCAGAAGGTCGGGGGACTTCCGAGCCTTTTGAGAAGGCCTTCTCCTTCTCGCTTCCCCCCCTCGCTCGCCGCCGAAATGAGAATATGGAGGGAAGACGAACATCCAGAAAATAGGGAGAATTTGAGGAATCTGGGAATTATCTTATATTTGTGTCCCTGGGCCCCACATTCAGGAGAGAAGAAGCACACAGACATAGATAATTGGCGATGCCAATGAGACTATGGAACATGCGGGAAACGGAGGGGAAGGCGAGCATCCAGAAAATAGGGAGATTAAGGAGGAATCTGGGGATGATTTCATATTTATGTGCCCCTGGGCCCTTTTCAGAACAGTGGTGAGGTACGCGTTTTTAGGACAGTTTTCTGATTCATTGTTTTGCCGATCGGCGCGGGCCCTCGCAACCCACTCCCCCCCCATGGAGTCGATCTCGGCTGCTCGGCGCCGCCCGTTTCAAGCAGGTGGAGTCTCCCCCATAGGACGCACTGTTGCAAACAGTCACATCAGCAGAGGTCCGGAGCCCTCCCCCCCCCTTCTGCCTCGCCCCCCTCCTGCCCAATGTCGGAGCGCGGAACAAGAACACGTTGACTGTGCCAAGCTGGCCAGCAGCCAGCCAACCAGACGGTCCCAGGCCGGCTCGAACGACAGTCTTGTCGTCCGAGCGCGGCCTCGAGGGCGGCGGCCCCGCCCGCGTGCTACCCTGGCCCCACCCGGCAGAAGCCCCTGGGCCACTTCGGATCCTCCAAACTTTTTGGTCACGGCAGGTCAACTCCTCCACGTCTGAGCGCTTCCCCCTCCTCCTCCCCCCGCGCGGCCGCCCTTGTCTTGCTTCCTTCCTCTTGCACGCCGGACAGTTCGCGTTTCGGTTGCCCCGAATAGCCAGACGCTGGAGCGGACTGCCTCTGCCCCGCCGCTGATGGAAAAAGTTGCGGCAGGTTCGCGTCGTATCGACCAGCGGGGACCACGCCGCTGGCATTCAACGTTGAACGCTGCCGGCGACCCCGCCGATCGTTCGAGGTTGAACGATCCCCGCAGTGTCAGAAAACGGTCGCCGTGATCGTCACGACGCGAACCGGCCGTAATCAAGGGAGGGGTGACGAGCGTGAAAACGGGCGGCGGCCAACCCCCCCTTGGCACCGCCCCCCGAATCCGAACCACCCCCTCCCGCTCCCGTTCGGACGCCTTCGGGCCAACCCCGCCTTGCATGCCCTCCCTGGCGGCGTTGGATCCCAGCTGCCCCCCTGAATGCCCCGCACCCCCCCGGCACATGGCGAGAACCGCAAGACGAACGCGCCACGGCCAATTCCCACAGCATTCCACGGGGGTGGGGGGCGATTATTGAAAGAATCATCGTGGTTCTAGGTCGGGCATGTCTTCCTACGGGCGGATTTTGGACGACAAGTGGAAAATACCGAACAATTTCCCCAAAACAGTTAAGGTATAATCGAAAAATCGCCTCCGAATTATTTTGTTACTATTTCTGAATATCCCTCTTGTAGTTGTCTAGGCCTCCTAGATGGGGTCGGAGTACATAGGGTCGGAGGATCGCGCCGCATCGCCGATGCATTGCTGATGCGGCTCGATGCAGGGCCCGATTTGCTTCACGTCGACGTCGCCAATACATCGCCGACGTCGACGATGCATCGCCGGTGCATCGCCGATGCATCGCCGATGCATCGCCGATGCATCGCCGATGTATCGCCGCTGCGGCGCGATCCTCCGACCCCATCTACTCCGATTCCTTCGAGGAGACCTCTAAGATGGTTTATCGTGCGTCTGGAGGACGCCATCACCGTGCTTCACAAGGCTTATAAGATCCGCGAGGGCGCCACGAAGCCGATACGGGTGAGCTGGGCGGTGCGCGGCAAGGCCCCGCGGCCGGGGGGAGTGGGAGGCGGCCCACCGCCCGCGCGGCTCTGGCGCCCTGGCACGACGACGCGGGGGATGATGATGATGATGATGATGATGATGATGATGATGATGATGATGATGATGATGATGATGATGATGATGATGATGATGATGACGATGATGATGATGATGATGATGAAGGTGATGATGATGATGATGATTCTGATGATGATGATTATGATGATGCTGATGATGATACTGATGATGCTGCTGCAGCTGCTGATGATGATTATGCTGATGATGATGAAGAAGAAGGTGGTGGTGGTGATGAGGATGAGGATGATGATGATGATGATGATCATGATGATGATGATGATGATGATGATGATGATGATACCGCTGACAGTGATTGTGATGATTTTGGCGACGGTGATATTTTGATGATGATGACGATGATGCTGATGCTGATGGTGCTGACATGATGACGACGATGATGATGATGGTGGTGCTGATTGTGATCGTTATGACGATGCTGTTGTTGATGATGGTGACGGTGATGATATGATGGTGACGATGATAATCATAATGGTGATGATGGCCATGATGTTGATGATGACGCTGCTTGTGATGGTGAGGTTTATGATGACGATGACGATGATAAAGTGCAGGATGATGATGATGATGATGATTGTGATGATGATGGTGGTGATGATGATGATCACGATGATGATGACGCCGGCCACGAAGATGATGACAACGATGACGACGAGGATTATGATGCTGGACCATGATGCTGATGCGGTTTTTCGATATGATGATGATAATAAGTTTCACGGTGCCCTTGATGGTTATGATGATCACAAAGGTGATGGCGATGATGATGATGCTGATGATGATGAAGACGATGAAGATGACGATGATGACGAGGACGATCACGATCACGATGATGATGATGATGATGATGATGATGATGATGATGATGATGATGCTGATGATGATGATGATGATGATGATGAGGTCGATGATGGTGATGATGATGATGATGATGGTGGTGGTGGTGATGGTGATGACGACGATGACGACAATGATGCTGATGATTATGATGCTGATGATGATGATGGTGAGGATGATGGCGGTGTTGATGATGATGTTGATGATGGTGGTGATGGTGGTGATGGTGATGGTGATGATGATGATGATGATGATGATGATGATGATGATGATGATGATGATGCTGACGCTGATGATGATGGTGATGATGGTGAGGATGATGACGGCGGTGATGGTGATGATTTTGATTATGTTGCTGCTGATGATGGTCAAAATGATGGTGAGGTTGATGATGATGATGATGATGATGATGATGGTGGTGGTGGTGGTGGCGAGCATGATGATGAGGATGATGATGATGATACTGACGATGATGCTGATGACGATGGTTATGATGGTGATGATGCTGATGATGATGGTGACGGTGATGGTGATGATTCTGGAGATGATGATGATGATGATGATGATGCTGCTGATGCTGATGATGATGATGATTGTGCTGCTGATGATGATTGTGATGATGCATATGAGGATGATGGCGAGGACGATGACGATGATAATGATGAGGAGGATGTTGATGACTATGCCAATGACGATGACGATGATGATTAGGCTGATGGTGATGATGATGATCATGCTGATGATGATGATGATGATGATGATGATTCTGATGATGATGATGTCGGGGATGATGATGGCGATGGTGACGGTGCTGATGATGATGACGAGGATGATGATGATACCGCTGATAGTGATCCCGATTATGGCGATGACGACGGTGATATTATGATTATGATGACCACGATGATGCTGATGCTGATGATGATGCTGCTGATGATGATGACGATGGTGATGGTGATGCTGATTGGGATCGTTATGACGATGTCGATGTTGATGATGGTGACGGTGATGATCTGATGATGACGATAATAATCATTATGGTGGTGATGGCCATGATGTTGATGCTGCTGCTGATGATGACGCTGCGGGTGATGGTGAGGTTTATGTTGGCGGTGATGATGAAGGGCAGGGTGATGATGATTGTGATGATGATGGTGATGATGATGATGATGATGATGATGATGATGTTGATGATCACGCTGATGATGACGCCAGCCACGACGATGATGACGACGATGACGACGAGGGTTATGATGCTGCTGCTGATGATGATGGCGATTGCGATGATGATTATGCTGTTCGATGTGATTCTGAGGAGTGTCACGGTGCCCTTGATGGTTATGATAATCACAATGGTGGTGACGATGATGATGAAGACGATGACGATGACGATGACGATGATGATGATGATGATGATGATGATGACGATGACGATGATGATGATGATCATGAGGATGATGATGATGTTAATGACGTTGTTGATGATGATGGTAATGATGATGATGATGACGGTGGTGATGCTGATGACGATGATGACGATGATGCTGATGACGATGCTGATGATGCTGATGATGATGATGATGGTGATGATGATAGTGGTGATGGCGATGATGTTGATGGTGCTGATGCTGCTGCTGATGATGATGGTGATGATGATGATGATGATGATCATGATGATGATGATCAGGTCGATGATGGTGATGATGATGATGATGATGATGATGATGATGATGATGATGCTGCTGATGACGATGATGATGATGATGACGCTGACGATGACAATGATGATCATGATCATCATGATGGTGATGCTGGTGATAATGACGACAAGGATGATGTCAAACAATATTACGATGATGATGTTGCTGCATCTGCTGATGATGATGACGATGATGATGATGATGATGATGATGATGATGATGATGATGATGATGATGATGATGATGATGATGGTGGTGGTGGTGGTGGTGGTGGTGGTGAGTGGTGGTGGTGGTGATGATGATGATGATGACCATGATGAGCAAGAGGAGGAGGAGGAGGAGGAGGAGGAGGAGGAGGAGGAGGAGGAGGAGGAGGAGGAGGAGGCGGAGAAGGAGGAGGAGGAGGAGGAGGAGGAACGAGGAACGAGGGACGAGGGACGAGGAACGAGGGACGAGGGACGAGGAACGAGGAACGAGGAGCGATCAGGAGGAGGAGGAGGAGGATGAGGAAAAAGAGTAGGATGGCGGAGAAGGAGGAGGAGGACGTGGAGGAGGAGCGAGGAGGAGGAGGAGGAGGAGGAGGAACGAGGAGGAGGAGGAGGATGAGGAGGAGGAGGAAGAGGAGGAGAGGAGGAAGAGGCGCAGGAGGAGGAGGAAGCGGATGAGGAGGAGGAGGGATCCGGAGAAGGAGGAGGAGGCGGAGGAGGAGCAGGAGGAGGAGGCAGAGGACGATGCATAATAATAATGATGATACTAATACTAACACGATTGGTGACAATACGAATGACAAGACTAATACTAGCAACACCGATACGATTAACACTAATATTACGAAGACTATTAGCACAACTAATAATCATACTCATTGTAATCATATCATCACGACGAAGAGCACGACTACCAATACGTCCTTACCTAGGCTCTGCCTAGAAGGGTTCTTACTCTCTGGGCTTGAAGGGGCTGGGCAGTGGAAAGCGCCCCGGGCGGTTCCCCCAGTATCCGCCCCGCGGTTCCCCCAGTTACGTCCCCTTAGCTTAGTGTCGCTTATCTCATCTTAGCTTAGCTTATTTCATCTTAGCTTAGCTTAGCTTCATCTTAGCTCAGGTTTATCTTAGCTTAGCTTACCTTCATCTTAGCTTCGCTGAGCTTTAGCATAGCAGAGCACAGCATAGCATAGCATAGCGTAATATAGCATAGTGCAGCTTTGCATAGCATATAATAGCATATCACAGCTTAGCATAGCACAGCGCAGCATTCCATAGCATAGCTTAGCAAATCATATCATAACA
>CAUYUJ010021722.1:73824-88824 GCA_963575745.1 Prorocentrum cordatum | reverse complement strand
AGGAGGAGGAGGAGGAGGAGGAGGAGGAGGAGGAGGAGGATCGGGGGCGGCAAAGAGGGGGGTGATGACTAGGGGGGGGGTGGATATCATGGCGGGGGCCATGAGATCTCCCCAGATCTCATGGCGCCGCTTCTTATTTCAACACGTCCCTGGCCCCCCCTTGGGCCGCGCACATGCCGCCGGCCATGATGTGCACCCATCCCCTCTTGGACACCCCCCTCTTGGCCGCTCCCGAGTTGAAAGTAGTTTTTTGTTGTTGATTCTCGGATCCAATTTTTTCATTCAAAAGCGCCTTCCTACTTCAAGGATTGATATTCTCTTGCTGTGTTTCGTCATTCGCCGGGAGGGCCTGGGTCCAATCTGCTGCATCCGCCTTCCTATTTCATGTGTTTTACCTACTTCTTCCGACCGACGTGTATCAGGAGGGAACAAAAGTACAGAGACACAAGTACTCGTCGATTCCCAGGGGAATATGGAGCATGTGGGAAGTTCAGGGGAATCTGATCCCCCCTGCAGAAGATGTTGAGCACATGGGGGATCCTGGGGTCTGTGTCTATTTGCTAGTGCCCCTGAGCCCCTTCAGCGTTGGGGGGAGGATCTCATAGCTGGGGCTCTGATATCTTCCCCGACTCCATGGCCCCCTATTTTTCCCTCCACACGTTCCCTGGTCCGCGCTCACGCCTCTGGGCGTGATTTGCAGGCCCCCCCTCTTGGAGACGACCCCCCTCTTGGACGCTCCCGACGGGACCTCCAGGCATCCCCTCGCAGAGGAAGCAATGGTCCCAAGCTATGATTCTTCGGTTCCGCGCGGATTTCTCTTGGATCGGCACTGGGCCCCCCCCTGGCGGCGCGTCCGCTGCCGCCCCTGGCGCGCTCCCAGCGCAGATCCAAGGAATCCGCGCGGACCTCTCTGAAAATTTATGCTCATGCAGTTATTTTGGTCGCGAATCATGGTAGCCTTGTCTACCCTGGTAAGTCCGTCTCCAGAGTGCATCAGCGCCGATTGGCGTCCGGGAATCGATGAGATAGTGTCGATTCAGCGTCGATTAGTGTCGATTAGCGTCGACTAGCGTCGAATTAGCGTCATTTAGCGTCGACGAGTGCCGATTAGCGTCGATTCGCAAGAGCCAAAAAGATGGCATTTCAGGCTCCTATGAGTTGCCACCGAACAGTTGTTTTTTCCTTCAAGGCAGATTTTCTCCGCGCCGACGGCGCTGGTATATCGTATCGCCAATATCGCCGATGCATCGCCGACGTATTGGCAATGCAGTGGCGATGCGGCTTGATCCTCCGACCTCATTTAGTCGGATTCGATTCTGGAAGCTTTCAGGATCTTCGTTTACGCAGAATAAAGCGCAAACGCAAATCTTGACGGCACGCTTCGAAAGGAACCGCGTGCATCAGGCTTGCTTAGCGCTGTCGTGTGTGCGTGTGTGGCCATTTTATAGTGGCAATGCGAATTCTTTCGCTGTGCTGGCTGAGGCGTGGTAGCACACGATCGGGCTGTGTTCCATGTGGAAGAAAGGAAATAATAAAGGGATATTCGAAAGAGCGTGTTCTCCCGCTGCTGGCGGAAAACCGAAGGGGGGGTCACTTGGGGTTCCCAACCCGTCCCCCCCCCTCCCCTCGAAAACCGGGGGGGGGTCACTACCGGTTCGAACCCCTCCCCCCCCAGTCCATTATGAAAAGGGGGGGTCACTACCGGTTCGAACCCCCCCCCTCGAAAACCGGGGGGGGGCACTACTGGTTCCAACCCCCCCCCTCGTCGCCTGCAAACGATTCCCGCTTCTCGGGACTGCTGGACAATGGCGGGGATGCTGGGACTGGGGACAGTGGTGGGGACAGTGGTACAGTGGGGACAGTGGTGGGCACAGTGGGGACAGTGGTGGGAACAGTGGGACAGCTCAGTGGGACAGCGGCGGGGACAGTGGAACAGTGGGACAGTGGGGACAGTGGGACAGTGGTTGGGCCGTGGAGAAAGTGGGGAGAGTGGAACCGTGGTGGGAACAGTGGTGGGGACAGTGGGGACAGTGCGACAGTGGTGGGGGCACTGGTGGGGACAGTGGGGACGGTGGGGGGAACAGTGGGGACAGTGGTGGTGAGGACAGTGGTGCTGGGGACAGCAGTGGGGGATGTGGTGCGGACGGTGGTAGTGACCTGGGAGTCGTTTGCTGGCGGTGAGCTTGGGGGGGTGGAGGGGTTCGAACCGGTAGTGATCCCCCCCCGGTTTTCTGGAGGGGGGCGGGGGGTTCGAACCGGTAGTGACCCCCCCTCCGTTTTTCCGGAGGGTGGGGGGGTTCGAACCGGTAGTGACCCCCCCCGGTTTTTTGGAGGGGGGGGGTTCGAACCGGGGTAGTGACCCCGCCCGGTTTTCTGGAAGGGGGGGGAGGCGTTCGAACTGGTAGTGACCCTCTCTGGCTTTTTTTTTGGGGGGGGGGAGGGGGGGAGGGGTTCGAACCGGTAGTGACCCCCCCAGTTTTTCCGGTAGGAGGAGGGGGGGGGTTCGACCGGTAGTGACACCCCTGGTTTTGGGGGGGGGGGGGGGGGGGTTAGGGGGGGGGAGGGTTTTGGGGGGATGGGGGGGGTGGTGGGGGGGGGGAGTTTTCCAGCAGGGGGGGGGGGGTTTTCGGAGGGGGGGGGACCCCCAGGTTGGGAGGAAGAGGGGGGAATTTTCCACAGTAAAGCGGCGGTGGATCACGCTCTCGGATATTCGTTAACGCCATCCTGCGTACGGAAATTAGGTTCGTCTCGTGTCGACCGGCGGCGACCCCGCCGCCGGCGTTCAACGTTGAAGGCCGCAAGCGACCCAGAATCGGTCGATGTTGAACGATCGGAAATTTAGGAAACGGCCGATTGTTCAAGGCTGAACGATTCTTGCAGTGTCAGGAACCACCGCCGGGGTCGACACGACGCGAACCTGCCGTAGTCGGAAGAGCAAGCAGCGGCATAGGAGGAGGAGGAGGAGGAGGAGGAGGAGGAGGAGGAGGAGGAGGAGGAGGAGGAGGAGGAGAGGAGGAGGAGGAGTAAGATGAGGAGGAGGAGGAGGCGGAAGGGGAAGAGGAGGGGGATGATGAGGAGGAGGAGGAGGCGGAGGAGGAGGAGAAGGACGACGACGCTGCACGACGCACGACGCACGAGGAGGAGGCGGAGGAGGATTCGGAGGTCTTTGCGGACCTCGTTGGTCCGTGCTGGCTTCCCGCTCCCCCGGGGCGCGGCTTGTGCGCCTGGGGCCTGCGCTGGAGGCGCCGCCAGGAGGTCCAGCGCGGGCCCAAGAGATCCTTGCGGGCTTGTGCTTCTGTCAAGGGAAGAAACACGGGGACTAAGATGTCGCGGGATCGTGTCGATGCGGATCTTGGTCATGGTCCATGTGGGCCGTCGCCGATTCGCGAGAATGATCCACGCATTGACGCTGGTCAAGATCGACGGTGACCAAGATCGAGACTCCGTTTCCGCGTTCAGTCTTGGTCATGGTCCTTGGTTTGTCCTTTCCACTACGCACAGATAACTTTGTCCTTTGACTAGTGTGGGCGTATCCACCGATCTGGGATCGGCGTGACCAGGTTCGGTGTCGGCGAGCAGTGGTACGACATACATTTTTATCGAAGACGCCTGGGGAGAAAAACTGCCCCCCCATGCCTTCTGGAATCGCCCATGTGGCCGAGCGTTGTGGCAAGAGCTCTGCCAAGCTATCGGACCTTTCCACTTGGGGGAGGATGGGGGGGAAGATCAGGAGGAGGAGGAGGAGGAGGAGGAGGAGGAGGAGGAGGAGGAGGAAGAGGAGGAGGAGGAGGAGGAGGAGGAGGAGGAGGAGGAGGAGGAGGAGGAGGAGGAGGAGGAGGAAGGGGAGTGGGGCATCTTGGGAACCTCTGGGGGCACTCTTGGATCCTCCTGGAAGCTTCCTGGGAGCCTCTTGAATGCATCTTGGGGGCCTCCTTGGGCCTCTTGGGGGCCTTTGGGGGCTTCTCGGGGGCCTCGGGCATTCCTGGTCCGTCTGACGCCGTCGGAAGCCGTCGTGGGGGCCTCTCAGGGCCGACTTGGGGCCCTCTTGGGGTGCTCCAGGGCCGTCGTGGAGGCCATCTTGGGCGTCGTGGAGGCCTCGTGAGCCGTCTTGGGGCAAGAGATGGCCCCAAGACGGCCCCCAAAAAGCCTTCGTCCCAAGAGGGCTCCGAGAGGCCAAGGACATGGATTGTCGTGGGTTTTTTTCCGTGTTCCTGGGGTCCTCGACTTTCCGAGCTTCCGTCGCTCCAGAGAGGCCCACGAGGCCCCCAAGACAGCCCCCAGACGGCCCCAGAGGCCCCCACGAGGGCCCCAAGACGGCCCACGAGGGCCCAAGACGGCCCAAGAGGCGCCCAAGAAGGCCCAAGAGGGCCCCAAGACGGCCCCAACAGGGGCCCATTAGGGGGAACACGAACCGAAAATATGAGTCTTCCGCCCCAAGAGGCGCCTAGCAGGCCCCACGAGGCCCAAAAGAGGCCCCCACGAGGCCCCAAGAGACCCCTGAGAGACCCAAAAGAAGCCCCAAGAGGCCACAAAACAGCCCTCCAGAGGCCTCACAGCTGCCTCCAGGAGGCCCCCGAGAGGCCTCGACGAGATCCCAACGACCATCCAGGAGGCCTGAGACTCACAACCCAGGGGCGGTGGCAGGATGGGCCGAAGACCATTGGATCCGCCGCACCCTGCTGGCTTGCCACAGGGCAGCCTGGCGTGGTGAATACCAATCGTGTTTGGTTTGGGCTGTTTTCAAAAGAACTCCCCCTGGGGCTTCGGCCGATCCCGCCGGCCACCTGGAAGAGACAGGAAAGCACCCCAACGTCTTGAAAAAATCGCCCTAAACGGCTCAAGATGGTCTCCAAGAGTGCAAGATGGCTTCCAAGTTCGCCCAAGATGGTCCAAGATGGCCTTCAAGACGGCCCAAGAGGGTCCGAGATGCCTCCAAGTCCGCCCAAGAAGCCTCCAAGACGGGCCAAGACGAGGCCCCCAAGAGGCCTCCAAGACAGCCCAAGAGGCCTCCGAAGAGGACAAGATCATTGAATATCCTTAGGTTGTTGAAGGCTTTTGGCATTTGCTTCTTTTCGGCCTTTGACGGCCCGAGACGGCCCAAGAGCCCCTAAAGATCGCCCCAAGATCGCCAAAGAGGCTTCCAAGATGGCCCCAGAACGGCCCAAGAGGCCCCCAAGACGGCCCCAAGAGGGGGCGTCTTGGACCGATCGCGCGGCGATTCGGGGCCCTCTTGGCCCGCCTGGGCGGCCTCTCGGGGCCCTCTTGGCCCGCCTTGGGGCCCTCTTGGGCCCGACGAAGTCAGGCGACAGGCCGCGAGAAGCCCCAGAGGGCACGAGGGGAGCCCCGGAAGATTTTTGTGATTTTTGGGTCTGGGCCCCTTGAAGAGTCCTCAGTATTGAGGACTGAGGTCAGGAGGGGAAAAAGATACAGACACAATGAATTGTCGATTCCCGGGAAGATGTGCAGAAATATGGGAAGTGAGGGGGAAGACGAACATCCAAAAAATATGGAACAAATATGGGGAATCCTGCTATTTGTGTGTATCTATTTGTGTGTCCCAGGGCCCCTTCATAAGGCTTAACAGACCAGGGCAAGGTCCTGAGGACACTCCAACTCGTGCCTCAGGGGCACGGCGGCGGATCAAGTTGAGCAGCAGCCGACCACCAACTGTCCCAGACTGGCCCGAAGCTTGTCCAAATGCGGCTTCGAGATGGGTTGCGGCCCCGCCTGAGGGCTGTCCTGGGCCACTGGAGAAGCTCTGGGCCACCTCGGATGAGCTCTCGGTCGGTCGTCCCGGACTAGTCTCGGGACCCCTCTGGACAGTTCGTCTTGGCCTTGCTCTGCCAGGATGTACCCTGAGGTCCGACGCCGCCACAAGAGCGCACCGCCGCTGCGACAAAAACTTGGAAGAGGAGGAGGAGGAGGAGGAGGAGGAGGAGGAGGAGGAGGAGGAGGAGGAGGAGGAGGAGGAGGAGGAGGAGGAGGAGGAAGGGCTCTGGGGCCTGAAGGGGGGCGGGAAGTGCCCGTTCTGTTTTTCTTTGGTTCCGTGTTCCGCGGTGCGCGGATCTGAGGGCGGTCCACGCTTCGAAGCAGAAGCGAGGGGGCCGCAACCCTCCCAGACGGGCAGTTCTTCAGAACCTCCCCCCCCAGACCAGCCATGGAGAGGCGGCCTTCCGCCCCGACACCATGGAACACTACCCGGCAGCTCGAGTCAGACCCCCCCCTTTTCAGACCCCCCCTTGCTATGAGGGCCAGAGTTTTTGGTTCAGAGGCCTGGAGGTTGACACGAACACCAACAGCCGCGGAGCGCCTCTTCACCTTGGGAAGACGATTCCGATTTCGGTGGTGGTTGTCATATTCGGGCTGCCAGGATGGCCGAAACGCTGCCGCCAACGCCAGGAGTCCAGGACCGTCTTCCACTTGGTGGAGGCAAGCTCCTGTTTTGGTGCTGGTGCCAATTCCCAAGCCTCCAAGAGTGTGCCCTGCCCGCGGCGGATCCTTTGCTTGCCGTCCCGCGAGGGCAAGGGCAAGGGCAAGGGCAAGCGCGAGGCCGACGACGAAGACGAGGGCGAGCGGGGCGGCCTCCAAAGGAAAGCCCGCAAGGACGTCCGCGAGGTCTCTCCAGACCGCGAGCGGCAAGTTCGCCCCGCGGCCCTCCGCCTTAAGTCGGGCCTGTCCCTCTACAGGAGGAACATTCAAGAATAGTCAAAAGAACAGTCCGGGGACGATTTTTTGAGTATTTTTTGGGGCATGTTTGGGGCACCTCTCTTTTTTTTGTATTTTGAGTTTTTCGCCCAAAATCCGCCTGTAGGTGGACACGCCCGACCCAACCCTCCGCGGGAGCAGGAGGGATCCCTGTCGGCGGCGAGCGAGGGGAGGAATTGAGAAGGGGTGGGCCCTTTCAGAAGGCCCTGAAATCCCCCCACCCTTCTGAACAACATCATTCAGGAGGGGAAACAACACAGACACAATTAATTGTCGACTCCCAGGAAAATATGGGAGAATATGGGAAGTGGGGGGAAGACAAAAACTCAGAAAGTATTGGAAAAGATTTGGAATTCTTTTATTTGTGTGTATTTATTTGTGTGTCCCAGGGCCCCTTTAATCATTCTTTCAGGTCTTCTCCGACAGCGCCAGGAGCCTCGGAAGGCCAGATGCCTCCCGAGGAGCGCCGCCGCCTTCTGAGAAGGCCTCCTCCTCCTCGTTTCCCCCACTCGGCGTCGCCCCAGCATACTTGCACTGCGTGTGCGTCGCCCCCCCAGGGGCGACGCGCGAATCGAGAACTCTTGTAGTATATGCGTCGTGGCGGGCGCTTCCTGGCCACACCGCTCGGGCAACGATCCACTACCAAGATGGGTATACCATATCTTCGGGTCGGACGTGCGCCTCCAAGGAGGAGATATAGTAGTAGTGTACCTCTGTGCGCGCCCCCCCCCCCCCTCGCTCGCCGCCCTCTCCGGGTCGCCCGCGGGTGCGCGAAGAGTTAAGTCGGGCCTGTCCCCCTATACAGGGGGGTTTTCGACGAAAAATAGGAAAAATACACCAAAAAGTCAAAAAGTAGTCCACACATAGTCTGGGGACTATTTTTCGAGTATTTTTTTGTTTTTTTGGGCATTTCTTTTTGTTTATATTATTTTTCCGTCGAAAGTCCCCCTGTATGGGGGACACGCCCGACATGAGCGAAGAGAGATATCCGCGCCTCCGCGCGCCGCGGCCCGGGCCCCGGGGGAGCTGCTGCCCCCCTCGAGGGGGCGGCGCCAGGGCGCGCAGAGGTGGCCGACTGCTCCTCGCGAGGGGCGCCCCTGCCGTGGAGTCGGGCCTGTCCCTCCGCAGGAGGAGTGTTCAAAAGTAGTCTCGAACAAGTGGTCTGGAGGCGATTTTTTTTGTTAGCACTCTTGGATTATTAGGGGGTATTTTTTGTTGTTGTTGTTGTTGTTGTTGTCGTTGTCGTTGTCGTTATCGTTGTTGTTGTTGTTGTTGTTGTGGTGGTGGTGGTGGTGGTGGTGGTGGTGGTGGTGGTGGTGGTGGTTGTTGTTGTTGTGTTGTTGTTGTTGTTGTTGTTGTTGTTGTTGTTGTTGTTGTTGTTGTTGTTGTTGTTGTTGTTGTTGTTTTTGTTTTTGTTTTTGTTTTTGTTGTTGGTGTTGTTTTTGTTGTTGTTGTCGTTGTTGTTGTTGTTGTTGTTGTTGTGGTTGTGGTTGTGGTTGTGGTTGTGGTTGTGGTTGTGGTTGGTGTTGTTGCTGTTGCTGTTGCTGTTGCTGTTGCTGTAGTAGTAGTAGTAGTAGTAGTAGTAGTTGTTGTTGTTGTTGTTGTTGTTGTTGTTGTTGTTGTTGTTGTTGTTGTTGTTGTTGTGGTTGTTGTTGTTGTGGTTGTTGTTGTTGTTGTTGTTGTTGCTGTTGTTGTTGTTGTTGCTGTTGTTGTTGTTGTTGTTGTTGTTGTTGTTGTTGTTGCCGCCCTCCCCCTCTTCTTCCTCCTGCTGTCGCGGCTCCTCTTCCCCATCCCCCTTTCCCCATTTTCTCTTCCCTCACTCGCCCTCCTCGTTCTTGCCCCTCCTGCTCCTCCTGCAGGTGCTGCTTCTCCTCATGCCAAGGTTGGAAGGTCGAAGAATGCGCGACCCCCCCTGGCTGCAAACAGACCCATATTGACTTTCAATGGGTCTTCTCAGACTCTCAATGGTACTCTGGGACCTGGGGCAAGTAGAAGTGCAGCGAGTGCTCGCTCCCGAAACCACAGTGCCACAATGCTTTGACAATTTGGGCGCCTCCGTGCTTCCGGGGCCCCATTCCTGCGTATATATCAAGACAACAGACTCGCGGTCCCGAGGCTACAGTCCTGATAATCTCGAGTCAATTTCGCTTCCCCGTGGCCATGTTCCATAGGTGGATGCGATGCCTTCGCGCTCACGAGGCCCCCCCAGGCAAATTGCGACGCAATGGCGCTCCCCAGGCCACAACGCTGATGTAAGTCAGAACCAATTCGCGCCCCCAAGGTTACAATCCTTTATAGAAATTGTTGGAAATTCGCGCTCCCAAAGCCACACCGCCTAGTAATTTACGATACGTTCGCACAGTCTTCGTGAACTTGCGACAAAGTAGGGCTCCTGAGGCCACCGACCCACCCCACGGAGGGAGCCCTAACATATTTTTTGGCCAGAACAGAACAAACGATTAGAGGAGGAAAACACGTTTTCTGTGAATTGGGATTTGTGTTCGGGTGTGGGGGGGGCGCTTTTCGCCCCTCCCCCCCCCCGCCGTTTCCTGAAAATTCCGCTCTGGATCCGGGATCCGAGGCCAGGAATCTACCAACATAGCGAAGGGCGCAACGGACCCGAGCACAGTCACGACCGCGCGACTTTGCCCAAGACGGTCTCGGGCACCCCCAGTCGGTCCAAGAGGGGCTTCTCATGCAGGTCACGAGGAGGGCGCTCAACAGCGTCCAATCACAGCTTCGGCATCTCCATCCGTTCTGCCAAAATCGCCCGTTGCCCTCGCATTTGTGTCCCAGCAGCACCCAGACATCCCAGCATGCTTTGATGTAGCCCACGATGGCAGAGATAAAGGGGGGCCTCTGGCGGAGGGCGACGGCCTCACTGTCCTCCTCCTTCTCGTCCTCCTCCTCCTCCTCCTCCTCCTTTGTGGCGTTAGGCAAACAAGAGGCGGGGCCTGTTGCGTTCTAGGATGGCCAAAATAATCGCCGACTTAGGCGACGCAGCAAGCAACTTAGGCCGTGGACGGATGCAGATACGGCATCGTGGACGCTGCCGCTGTAGTCCTTCTCCTCCACCCTCACATCAACAAGCCCACAACCCGTCGCACTCTCAAGTCAGGATGGTTAGCTACATCGCGTAAAAGATGATGGCAGACAGGCGACGCCAGCAAGTGTAAGGTATTTGCAGAAGTAAGAGGGTGAAACGAAGTCGCAATGAGAGGTATCGCTGCAGTGTGGCAAGTGTGGGGCCACGCCCTGGTGTCCAGGGGAGCCTGAAAGATGGCGGTCAAGACTAGGCTGAAGTGAGCTGTGGAAGAGAAAATGCATGCTGTGAAAGAGAGTGTAATGTGATGAGAGATGGCCCAGTTGTTCTATTTTCTACCTCTTCCATCACATAACCACCCCACTCCACCAAATCTTATATGTGTGGCAAGCTGAAAAGAGAAGACACATGTGCAAGTGTCGGCTAACAAGTAAGTGAGCCGTGTGGCGTAAGCAAATGGCTTAGACGCTGGCGTTATATCAATGGTGGAGGCGATTTCAGCAATCAAGGTGTGGGAGTCGGTAGATCGTCTTCTTCTTCCTCCCCATCCTCCTCCTTCTCGTCTTTCTCTTGTTAGAACTCGTGCTGCCATTGTTCCTCTCCCTCCTGCTCGCTCCCTCCTCCTCCTCCTCCTCCTCCTCCTCCTCCTCATCCTCCTCTTCCTCCTCCTTCTCCCTCCTGTCCTCGATCCTCCGCTTCATCATCGCTCCTCGTCGCTCTTCGTCGCTCCTCGCTCCTTCTCGCCTCTCCTCCTCCTCCTCCTCCTCCTCCTCCTCCTCCTCATCCTCCGCTACGCCTGTTTCTGTCCTGCTTCTGCCGCTGGCCCCCCGTGGACGTCCTTGCATTCTGGAAGGCCCGCCGCGCTGGGGCAAGGGCAACAAAGGTGGGCCGGGGATGTCAGAAGACGTCGCCAATCGAGCCCCCCACCCCCCTTCGGCGTCACCCCAACCTGATCGCTCCCGAAGGCGCGACGCGCGCGCCGAGAAAGCTTCTAGTACATGTTCCGTGGCGGGCGCTTCCTGGGCCGGGCCGCTCGGGAAACGATCTATGCTACAGGATGGTGGTACTATATGCGCGGGTCGGACGCACTCCTCCGAGGAGGACGCAGAGTACCAGTATGTCCTGCTGCCCCCCCCCTCCATGGCAGGCCCTACTCCATCGGGTGCCCCCAGAGCCCAGAAGTCTCCTGAGATCCTGGCGTCTCGGTTTTTTCGAGCTGGGCCTCTTCGCCCAGCTTCGGGCCCTGGGGCCCTCACAGATCTGTCCAGCTCGGAAACTGGCGCATGAAGATGGGGTCCGGGGCTCTGGTCGTGATTTTTGACGGTGCTGCATTTTTTTCGCTACGCTGGATCTCAAGCGACATCTGAGCTGCGGAAGAAAACTGGCGACATTGGTGCGCAAGCGTCCCGCGCAAGGTCGCGCGCAAGCGCCCTCTTCTCCAATGTAACGTGCCGCGCTGGCGGCCCGCGTAAGCCGCGGCGCAAGGTCGCTATGCCATCTCGCGTGCAGTCAACCCGTATAGTCTTACCCCTTCGGCACATCCTGTCCGCCTTCGCTGGCAGCGCCCCGCTCGCAGCGTGTCAGCATGGCCCTCCAAGGCCCTTGCATCCTTTATCGGGCGTCCTTACTGTACGGGTTGACTGTATGTTGATAGGCCTGTTTTCCACCACCACCATAAGTTGGAGGCGGGAAGAAGGTGGAGGACGAGGAGGGAGGAGGGAGGAGGAGGAGGAGGAGGAGGAGGAGGAGGAGATGGGAGGAGAAGGAGGAGGGGGGAGAGGAGTAGGAGGAGGAGGAGGAGGAGGAGGAGGAGGAGGAGGGAGGAGGAGGAGGAGGAGGAGGAGGAGGAGGAGGAGGAGGAGGAGGAGGAGGAGGAGGAGGAGCGGGAGGAGGACCCCCTCCTTCTCGTCGCTCCTCTGGCGGACTCTTTTTTTTGTTGTGTGTTTCCATCCGCGGCCCCAGAGCTCTCTCCGTTTCCTTCCCTGGGGCAGCTTTGTTTCCTGCCCCGAGGGCCCAGGCCGAGGCAACTCTCCTCCTCCTCCTCCCTCCTCCTTCCTCCTCCTCCCTCCTCCTCCTCCTCCTCCTCCTCCTCCTCCTCCTCCTCCTCCTCCTCCCCCTTCTCCTCCCTGCCGCTCGCCCGGCGACCGGTGTGGGTGGGAACGAAAAAGACAAAAGCACATAGAGAAGAGAAGAGAATACAGGGGAACGAGGGGAAGAGGGGAAGGGAGGGGAGGGGAGGGGAGGGGGAGAGGAGGGGAGGGGAGGGGAAGAGAGAATATAGGGGAACGAGCAAAGACAAAAGCACAGCAGGGGAACGAGCAATAGGGGAACGAGAAATGGCACAAGCATGAAAACTCGGAGGTCCGCGCGGATTTCTCGGATCCGCGCTGGGGGGCCCCCTGGCGGCTCCTCCGGCCCCGCCCCTGGCGCGCTCCGCGCGCCATGGAGGGGCGTCCAGCGCGGATCCAAGAGATCCGCGCGAACCACCCAGTTTTCATGCTTATGCCATTCTTCGCTCCCCCAGAGAAGAAGAAGTCGGGGCGCAAGGGCCGGGGGTCCATGCAAGCGGGGTCCACCAGAGCGCGGGAGCTTGTAGGGTTCTGCAGGGCCAGGGGTCCATCGACCTGGGCCTGCGTGCAGGATCCTGCAGTGCCCGACTGACCTGGATTTGGACTGACTCGGGTCAGTAGATCCCCGAAGAATCGGGGGTGGACAGACCTCCTACCCTGACACGTCGATTAAGGAATTGGCCGTTTTCGGTTCGCGAGAGGGCGTCGCGGCCGTCATTTTGGCGGGTCCAGGTCCGTCGGTTTCGGTCCCAGCCCGTTTTCACGAAGGGGAGGTTTACGAAAGGGAGGTTTGTCCACCGCCGAAAGAAGGCCTTCTCAGAATGCGCGGAAGTTCCCTAGCCTCCTGAGCAGTCTTGCAGGCATTCCCCCAGGGCACAAGAGAAGATTTTTCAGACGGCGGAAGGGTTACTGACAAGTCCGGCCGCCTTCTGAGAAGGCCTTCTCCTTCTCGCTTCCCCCCCTCGCTCGCTGCCGAAAAACTCCCAGAACGAAAGAATCACATTGTCGGAGTTCTTGGTCCATGCATCAGGCCTCACACACGGGGTCCGAGTAGATGGGGCAGGAGGATCGCGCCGCATCGCCGACGCGTCGGCGATGCGACTCGATTTAGAGCCTGATTTTCTTCACGCTGACGTCGCCGACGTCGCCGGTGGTGCATCACCGACGTCGACGATGCATCGCCGATGCGTCGGCGATGCATCGGCGATGCTGCTTGATCCTCAGATCTGGTCTAAACGGATCCAATTTGAGCGATTCAAGAAAACGTGTTCGACTGCGCGAACATTCGCGCGTAAGCTGCCCGCGTGAGGTCGCGCGTAAGCGCCCTCGCTTCCGCCACTCGGTGTGCCACGCGGGCGGCCCGCGTAAGCCGCGGCGTACGTTCGCTACGTCATTTTGCGAAAGTCCACTTCCAGGATTTGCCCGCATCCACCGCTTCGGAGTCGTGCCCTGAGATCTCCCCGAGTCCTCGGGACACGGCCCAGCAGCAGTGGATACGGTCGTACTCTGGCGGCGCAGTAAGGCCCATAAGCCCCATTCTTTTTCGTCGCTCAGCTGGGAGGCCTCCGATGGCAGGCGCCACGCCTTCGGGTGCCGCCAGACCCCCGACGTCATTCCCCAATCAGAGCTTGCCTCTGTAGGGGTCCTAGCGGATTCACACGGTTAGGTGAGGTTTGCCACCGATTTCCACGGCCCGCCTGGGTGCCCGGGTGCCCAGGTGCCTTATAGCCTATAGCAGCCTTATAGCCCCATAGCCCTACAGCCCAACAGCCCAATAGCCCTACAGCCCTATAGCCCTAAAGCTCCATAGCCCAATAGCCCTATAGCCCTATAGCCCAATAGCCCAATAGCCCTATAACCCTATAGCCTTACAGCCCTATAGCCCTATAGCCCTAGAGCCCTAGAGCCCTCTAGCTCTATAGCCCTACAGCCGTATAGCCCTATGGCCCTATAGCCCTATAGCCCTATAGCCCTATAGCCTAATAGCCACTATAGCCCCATAGCCCTCTAGCCCTATAGGCCTATATCCCTGTAGCCCTATAGCCCAATAGCCCTATATCCGTATATCCCTATAGCCCTATAGCCCTATAGCCCTATAGCCCTATGGCCCTATATTATCCCTATAGCCCTATATAGCCCTATAGCCCTGTAGCCCTATAGCCCTATGGCTCCGTATGCCTATAGCCCTACAGCCCTATAACCCCATAGCCCTATATATGATCCAGGGTCGAGGGTTAACGCCCCCCCCCCCAGATGGTATGGTCCCAAAGACGACGACGACGACGACGACGACGACGACGGCGACGACGACGATGGCGACATCTACGACGACGGCGACGACGACGACGACGACGACCACGACGACGACGGCGACGGCTGCGGCGGCGACGACGCCGGCCGCGGCGGCGGCGACGACGACGATGACGACGATGACGACGGCGACGACGACGATGACGACGACGACGACGATGACGACGACGACGACGACGACGGACGACGAGGACGAGGAGGACGACGAGGACGACGACGACGACGACGACGACCTCTGAAACACCACAGCACCACACCACATCCACAGGTGGGGGGGGGAGGGGGGCACCGCAGCTCATCACCACGCCACGCCCACTTCTGAACCACCACAGCACCACACCACATCCACAGGGGGGGGGGGAACCGCAGCGCAGCACCACGCCACGCCCACAGGGGGGGGCGGGGGGGACCATCGCGCGGGGGGGGGGCCCAATGGCATCAGCATTGGGGGGGGGGGTGGCCCAAGCCCTGGACCATATATCCCTATAGCCCTATAGCTCTATGGTCCTATAGCCCTATAGACCCATAGCCCTTTGGACGCGTAGCCCTATGGCCCTATAGCCCTATAGCCGCATAGCCCCAGAGCCCCATAGCCCCATAGCCCTATAGTCCTATAGCCCTGTTGCCCTATGGCCCTATAGCGCTATAGCCCTATAGCGCTATAGACCTGTAGCCTTATGGCCCTATAACCCTATAGTTGCATAGCCCTTTAGCTTCATAGCCCCATCGCCCTGTAGCCCAATAGCCCCATAGCCCTGTAGCCCTAAAAAGACTTCATTATCTGGATTTTTTCATAGCGTGGGGTCCCAGAGGTCTCGACCCATTCCCCGAGCCCGTTTTTTCCATCCTGAGCTGTTCCTTGATGTCGACCCA
>CAUYUJ010021722.1:66324-68824 GCA_963575745.1 Prorocentrum cordatum | reverse complement strand
GATGATGATGATGATGATGATGATGCTGATGGTGACGATGATGGTGATGATGATGATGACTAACCGCATGCCGAGGATAATAATGTATCCCCCCCCTTCAGTCTTTAGAGTTGATTATCGTCGACCAATCAGAGTTTGGTCGGGGGCGCGGGGGCGCGGAGGCCGAACTTCATTATCACGGGAAAAGTTCGCCATCGAAGTTACTTCCTTCTTATGTTGAGATAACAACATCAAGCGAAGCGAACACGTTGTTTCAGGATGTCTCAAGCGAAACCAATGTCTTTCTGTCTCTTTGTAGTTCTTTCTGTCTCTCTTTCTTTCTTTCTTTCTCTGTCTCTCTCTTTCTCTCTCTCTCTCTGTCTCTCTATCTCTTTCTCCTTCCTGGCCTCTCTCTCTCTCTGTCTCTCTATCTCTTTCTCCTCCTCCTCCCCCTGGCGCCCTGAACTTGTTTATCGCTGGGGTTGATTCTCCAGGGAAAACGAGGCACGTGAACTACCCTACACGAGCACTTAAACATTTTATTTTCATAAAGCGCATGTAAATAAAATGTAATACATCTGAATCTTCAGATTTTTTGTCTTATCCTCCTTTCCTCTTCTCTTTATCCTTTTCATTTCTTATTCTACTTTTCTTTTTAAATATATCTTCTCTCTTTAAGTCCTTCCTTTCTTTTTCTTTATGATGTATCTCTCTTTCTCTCTCTCTCTCTTTTTCTCTCTCTCTCTCTCTCTCCATGCCCCCCCCTCCGAACTTTTTTATACCTGGGGTTGATTATCCATGGAAAATGAAGCACATGAGCTACCCTACACGAGCACTTAAAGATTTTAATTTTCATAAAGCGTTTGTAAATAAAATCTAATACCTTTGAACTTGAGATTTTTCATTCTCTTTCTCCTCCTCCTCTATTTTCTTTTCTTTTTGTTTTTTTTTCCTTTTTCTTTTTCATTTCTTATTGCTTCTTTTTATTTTTGTTTTTGTATATCGCTTTCTCCATTTCTCCGCCTTTCTTAAGCGAAATAAGCAATAGTTTGACGGTGTCTCAAGCGAAATAAGCAATAGTTTGTGGATGTCTCAAGCGAAACAAGGGATTTGTCGAGGATGTCTCCAGCGAGATAAGCCATTGTTGAGGATATTTCTATGAAGACTAAACGCCAAGGATGTCTCAAAACGTGCTCGGCTTGGTCTCCTCTTGATCATCTCTTACTTCGAGATTATGCTGAGGTCTGTTGGGCTACTTTGATTATCTCCCCCTGAACCCCGAACTTTATTATCCCCTAGTGTTTATTCTCACGGGTTAGCGGTTATGATGATGATGCTGATGATGATGTTGACAACGATGATGATGATGATGATGATGTTGATGATGATGATGATGATGCTGATGATGATGATAATAATGCTGATGCTGATGCTGATGCTGATGCTGATGATGCTGATGCTGATGCTGATGATGATGATGATGGATGATGATGATGATGATGATGATGATGATGATGATGATGATGATGATGATGATGATGATGATGATGATGATGATGATGATGATGATGATGATGATGAGGAGGAGGAGGAGGAGGAGGAGGAGGAGGAGGAGGAGGAGGAGGAGGGAAAGAAGGATGAGGGGGAGGAAGACGATCATGAGGAGGAGGATGAGAGGGGATGTGCCGGCCTGTGAGCACGAGGCTTCCCAGGGACATCAGCGAGGGTGCCCTCAAGAAGGGCTTCGGAGCGTTCGGGGAGGTGCTGGGCGTGAAGGTACTGCCCTCGCGCGGAGGCCCTGCCGCAACCTTCTCCTTACCATCACCTCGGGGTCGCCACGGGTGACGAACACGTCCGTTTGAGAAAACAGCGACATGACCATCGTTTCTCAGACGGAGCATCCGGCGCCGCCCCTGGCGCGTTCCGCGCGCCAGGGAGGGGTGGTCCGGCCCCGATCCAGGACATCCGCGCGGGCCTCCGAGAAATCGTGCTCGTGCCTGTTTTCCTCCGCTCGAAGCCCTGGCTGCCCAGACACCGAGGCGCGGTCCCAGGGATGCGCGACCCCACGGGTGCCGCCCGCGCCCGGCCTCTGCGCAGGTCGACCGTGCATCCGTGGTGTCGCGGCCGGGGGGTCCAGGCAGGGGCCGTGGACGTGGGTCTTCGTCCGTCCTTCGCGGGGGGCGCCGGCCCGGTCCCTCCGCGTCCCGCGCATCCTCGTGATTCGTTCTCTTCTTCTCCCCACCCCGAGGGGGGGGGCCTCCTTCCGAGGCGGGAACTTCTGCATGACCGCCGCCTGGGGGCTCAGTGTTCGGGGCCTCGGCAGGCGGGGCACAGGGAGACATGCGGGCCCCCGGGGGCCGAGATGTATCCACGTCCACCGCCCGCTGGGGCACCAGGACGTCGGTTTCCAGGCGGTGGACATGGATAAATCCCCGCCTCGCGCCCCTCGCGTTTCGAACACGGGACTGGACGGACCCTGGGCAGGGGCCTGGGTCATTGAGGATAAAACAAGCCCTAACCC
>CAUYUJ010021722.1:46324-61324 GCA_963575745.1 Prorocentrum cordatum | reverse complement strand
CCTCTACAGGAGGAGTATAAAAATATTTAAAACATAGTCAGGGAACGATTGAGTATTTTAGTTTTTTTTTTTTGTTCTTCCCCCCCCTCCATTTTTTTATTTTTCGTCCAAAATCCTCCTGTAGGGGGACAGGCCCGACTTACGATTTTATCCTCGTCCTGGCTTCGTCTCAGGAGCGCGGCGCCGGCGTACGGCTGGCGTCCTCCTGGTGTCGAAGGGGCCTCTGGCAGAACGGGCGCCCGAGGGCGGAGGCTTACAGTCATGGGTTTTAGGTGGTGGGTCCCTGGGAGGTCTCCAGAGATCTCCAGAGTCGGGATGCAACTCCTGGGAGGTCAAATTCTGATGTTGCACTGGTCCGGAGTCCGGCTTAATCCGGCTTAATCCTGCTTAATCCCGCTCAATCCCGCTCGATCCGGCTTAATCCCGCTTGATCCGAGGCCCATTCCAGCGTGATAGCTCCCAAATGGGGGGCTTACTCCTCCTTAATCTTTCCGACGCAAACCTCCCAGTAGTTGCCTCCTAACCAGAGGTCTCCAGAGGTCTCCTCGTTCTGGCTTCGTCTTGCTGCTGTGGCCGTGGGCGGAACAAAAACCGCAGCAGCGGATGTCAAAAGGAGGGCCCCCTGGAGGCCTGCGGGCGCCTCTGCAGGTCCCCCTCGAGGCCTCCGGGGGCCTTGCGGCGAGGCCTGAAGTGCAGGAGGACCGGGCTCCTCTTGCTCCTCTTGCTCCTCCTCCTTCCTCCTCTTTCCCCCTCCTCTTGCTCATCTTCCTCCTCCTCTTGCTCCTCCTCCTATTCCTGCTCCTGCTCTTGCCCCTCCTCCTCCTCCTCCTCGTCCTCCTCCTCCTCCTCCTCGTCCTCCTCCTCCTCCTCCTCCTCTTGCTCCTCCTCTTGCTCCTCCTCTTGCTCCTCCTCTTGCTCCTCCTCCTCCTCCTGGTTCTCCTTCCTCCTCCTCCTCTTGCTCCTCCTCCTCCTCTTGCTCCTCCTCTTCCTCCTCCTCCTCCTCCATTTCCTCCGCCCCCTCCTCCTCCTCCTCCTCCTCCTCGTCCGTAGAACTGAAGCAGCAGGGTGACTTTGGCCCAGCTGCTGTTGAAAACAGCGCGAAGCGATTCCAAAACCTTGTGAAGCCCCCAGGCCGCAGGAGGCCCGGGCGCGAGGCGGGAAATACGCCAGGTGACGTCGGACCAGGGCCGGCGGACCACTGGACGGGACCCGACCACAGGTCTGCCTCCTTCTCCGTCCCGTCAATCGTGCCCCGGCCCTTAGCCAGAACTTTTCCCCAGATGTCAAACATCCGTTTTGAAGGGCGTGGGAACTGAACAGGACTCCTCCTCCTTCTCCCTCACCTGGCACGATGCAGACCTGTTCGTTTTTTGTTTGTTTTAAAACATATACAGTATAATATATATATATATATATATATAAATATATGCTTACTCTTCATATACATGCTTATTCGTTATACACGTATATTAGTATTACTACTATCATTATTACTATTATTAGTACTATTATTATTATTATTATTATTCGTATTCGTGTTATATATATATATAGATGTAGAGAAAAAGAACACATTAAACACAAGTTATTGTTTCCCTTTAGCCAAGAAAGGCTAGTGATGACTCATTATTTAGGACCTCATATTCAGGATCTGACTGAGGATTCCCGCAAAAAGGATTCCTTGCTACGGGCGCAACACTTACGACACCCTCGTGAGGATACCTTTCTCAGTTTCCTCACGAAGGATCTTTTCTATACTCCTTACTGAGGACCTCTTTAACCAGGATTCCTTACTAAGGGTTTCGGAATACACATTAACGATGAAGGACAAGGACTCCCCATCAAGGGTTCCTTAGTAAAGAAACCTTCACATGTTCCCTTTCCAAGGTTCCTCTTAGTCTTGATTCGTTACTGATGGTTTCCTAAATAAGGGTTCTCGCAAAAGGACTCCTTACTACGGAGGAGGCGTTATGAAGGAATCTGTACTAAGGATCTCCTAGCCAGGATCCCTTCGTAAGCATCCCTGCTTAAGGATTCCTCATCCAGAGTTCTTATTTCGGGCCCGTGATGAAGGAATCCTTTCGCAAGGATTCTTATGCTATGATTCAGTTTTCAGGTGTCCATAGGAAGGACACCTTGCGGAGGATTCCAGATTACGGGCACCTTACTCACGATCACTTACGTCGGATTCCTTGTTAAGAATCAAGGATTCCTTACTAAGGGCTCCTAAGGCCTCACTGCTTATCATTCCTCAGTAATATATTCCTCGTAAGGAAACCTTGCAAAAGGGTTCCCTGGTATGCGGCCCTCGTCCGGATTCCTTATTGAGGATTCCGTATCAAGGGGTCCTTCTTTGAATGTTATTTTTGCAGGATTCCTTATTCAAAGAGCTCTTTACGAAGGAATTCCCATCCATGACTCCTTTCTAAAAGCCCATTGCCAAGGATTCCTTACAACTACGCCCTTGCTATGGAAGCGCTGCAAAGGAAGGAATCCTCAGGAAGGATTCCCTAGTCAGAATTCGTTCGTGAGGGTTTCTTATTATGGATTCCTTATTACGGATACCGAAGCAAGGGTTCTTTAACGCTGATTTTTATTTAAGGGTTCCCTAATGCGTTTTTGCGATCGATGGTTCCTTAGTAGGGATCACCTAGTAGGAGCCCCGAGTAATGATTCCTTCGTAAGGTTCCCGAAGGATTCATTACTAAGGGTTCTCTGCGAACGATTCCTTACTACGGGTGCCTAGTACAGGGCTTATTTATGCGGATTCCTTACCAAGGATTTCCAGGTCACGATTCCTTACTAAGGAGTCCTTACAAGGCGCTGGTAGTAAGGAACCTGGTTAAAAGGATCCCGCAGGATCTCGAAGGTTTCGTGGGCTTGGCAGGGGTTCGGGGGGATCCGCCGGGATTCCACGGGATTCCCATGTATTCCGATTGGAGGGGGGGAGGAAAACCATTTCCGAAGCGGGCCCGCGAGGCCTTTGCAGCTAAGGGTCCCGCGAGCATTCCCCCCGTACGTGCCAGTGTTACCGCCAGCAACACTACATTCGTTGTTAAGCGAGCTCCAGGCCTTCGGTCGACGATATCGAACCGCTGCCGAGGCTTTCTCTCCTCCTCCTCCTCTTCCTCCTCCTCTGCTTCCTCCTCCTCTTCCTTCTCCTCCTCCTTCTCCTCTTCTTGCGTGCCGCGAGTCCGGTCCGGTGTGCGCATTGCGCAAGCCAGCTGGTGCAGCCCCTCAGTGCTCAGCGCCGGCCCACCACCTGGGAGCAGCCGTTGCTTGGCACTCTTTCACTTGCTGACTGCTGTTCCTCCTCTTCTCGAGGAGCAGGAGGAGGAGGAGGAGAAGGAGGAGGAGGAAAAGGAGGAGGAGGAGGTGATGAGGCTACAAGCAGTTCTCTTTCCAGCCGCCAGGAACCTGGTACAAGGAGAAGGAGGAGGATGAGCAGGAGGAGGAGGAAAAGGAGAATGAGGAGGAGGACGAGGAGGAGGAGGAGGAGGAAGACGATGATGATGATGAGGAGGAGGAGGCAGGGGAGGAAGAGAACCAGAGGGAAGAGGAGGAGGAGGAGGAGGAGGAGGAGGAGGAGGAGGAGGAGGAACAGGATGATGAGGAGGGGAGGGAGGGAGGGAGGGAGGGAGGGAGAGATGGAGCGAGCGAGCGAAGAATGAGGAGGAGGAGGAGGAGGACGAGGAAGAGGAGGAGGAAGAAGGGAGGAGTGAGGAGGGAGGAGGGGAGGGAGGGAGGGAGGGAGGGAGAGAGGGAGGGAAGGAGGGAGGGAGGGAGAGACTGGGAGGAGGAGGAGGAGGAGGAGGAGGACCAGTGTAAACCCCAGACGCATCAACGATGTTGCAATAAAACCTTCCACCATTTCTTTTGAAAGGGTACCTACGAACATGTATGAACAATTCGGGAAGTGCCCGACTGGAAGAAACTCAATGATGCCAAAATATACGTCCTGGGACTTCAACGCCAGGATCAACGTGACTGAAGCCTCCTGACAGCCCTGAATCGCGCCAGAAACGCCATCTCTGGTACTTCATACCGGCGTATCAACGTGATTGTTGGGCCCTGACAGTCCTAAATCGTGCCAGGATGCCGTTCCTGGGACTTCAGTCATACAAATCTTTGAAACAATTGCGAGCTTTTCAGGCGAATGTGCGCGGCGCTAAGGCGAGAACTACATTTTGAAAAGATGCGGCCCTCCATCTTTGAAGCTGTTGCAACCTTTCAGGACGAATGTGCGTGGCGCTAACGCGAGAAAAGCACGTTGAACACGCTCCGCCTTCATTGAGGCTGTTGCAAACTCACAAAAGGAAGGCGCGCGCCGCTCATGCGAAAACCACATTCTGAAAACGGGCCGCCCGCATTCCGTAAAACTTTTTCGACTTTTAAGTTCCAGGGTCATAGATGGTCAGGAAGTCTCAGGCGAAACGCTCGGCCTGCCCCACCAGCACGTCTGGGGCTGCGGCATGGAGGAGTTATCTGTAAGGACATGGGATGGAGGAGGATGGAGGAGGGAGGGAAGGAAAGAGGTAGGGAGTGAGGGATCGAGGAGGATGATGGTGGTGCTGATGATGATTGATAATGATGGTGATACTGCTGCTGCTGCTGCTGATGATGATGATGATGATGATGATGATGATGATGCTGATGGGGTGATGGTGGTGGTGATGGTGATGGTGGTGGTGGTGGTGATGATGATACTGTTTATGATGATGATGGTGGTCAAAGAGCAGAGGCTGAAATATTTCGATGACGACGATGTCGACGACGAGGATGTCGATGATGATATTGATGATGCTGATAATGATGCTGATGACAAGGATTATGATGATGCTGATGATGCTGATTTTGATGGTGATGGTGATGATGATGACGACGATGATGAGGATGATGATGATGATAATGATAAGGACGAGGATGAGGATGACGAGGATGATGCTGATGACGACGATGATGATGCTGCTGATGATGCTGCTGCTGATGATGCTGATTGTGGTGCTGGGGATGATGATGCTGATGCTGATGATGATGAGGATGAGATGAGGATGGTAAGGGTCAGGGTGAGGGCGAGGGTGATGATGATGATGATGGTAATGATGATTGTGATACTGATGATGATGACGATCATGATGATGCTAATGATGATGATGATGATGACGATGATGCTGATGATGATTACGATGATGAGGATGATGATGCTGATGCTGATGCTGCTGCTGATGATGATGATGATTATTGTTATGACGACGATGATGATTACGATGATTATGCTGATGCTGCTGATGATGACGATGCTGATTGTGATGATGATGCTGCTGATGATAATGCTGCTGATGATGATGATGCTGATGATGATGATGATGATGATGATGATGATGATGGCTGATGAAGGCTGATGATGGCTGATGCTGATGATGATGCTGCTGCTGATGCTGATGCTGCTTATGATGATGATGATGATGATGATGATGATGATGATGATGATGATGAAGACGGGGACGACGACGGCTATGATGATTCTGGTGATGACGATGATGAGAAGGAGGAGGAGTAGGAGGAGGATGAGGATTAGGATTACGAGGAGGAGGAGGTGAAGAAGAAGGAGGGTGTCTACTGGCCCTTCATCTCGTGGCTTGGGGGTCACCCGAGACGGGCACCCCCCACGAGAACCCACCAGACCCCAACGAACGCTCAGACATGGGATCTGGTTCGGTGGGTGACAGTCCCTGGCCCTGAAGCGGTCGGCCGCTCATCAAGCTGCGCCACTGGCCCTGGCGGCCAAGCTTTGCTGGGCCCCTCTCGTGGGGAGAGAAGGTGTTTGTGAGGCCTGTTGGGTGTCTGTGTGGCCCAGTGGGTGTTTTTATGGCCAGGAGTGCTCCGGAGTCTGTAACTCGTCGAGTACGACAGAGGAAGAGGGTAAGGCCTGCAGGCAGAGGCCCAGACCCCCCCCTTACGCCGACAAAGCGCCTATGATGAGCCTCTCGGGGCCTCTGGCGAGCTCTGCGAGGTCCCTGAAGAGCTCCGTGGGGCCTCTGAAGAGGTTCGTGGGGCCTCTGAAGAGCTTCGTGGGGCCTCTGAAGAGCTTGGTGGGGCCTATGAATAGTTTCGTGGGGCTTCTTGGGTCCAACGGAGCGAAAAGCGAGGAGGAGGAGGAGGAGGAGGAGGAGGAGGAGGGGGGGGAGGAGGAGGAACAGGAGGGTCAGTGGAAAGATGACAAGGAAAAGGGGTAGGATGGGAGATGATGGATGCGCTGGTGACGAGAGGACGAGGAGGGGAGGATTATCGTGACGGGGAAAGTTAGGATAATGATGATGTCGACAGGTATGCTTATAATGACGAATGTGATTGTTATCCCGCTGCCTGCAGCAAGTCCACCACCGTGACAGTCCAGCATTCTAGGTTATAGATATTTGAACCGATGATGGTGACGATGATGATGATGATGATGATGATGATGATGATGATGATGATGATGACGATGACGATGCTGATGATGATGATGCTGATGTCGGTTATGACTGTGATGATGCTGATGATGGTGGTGATGCTGATGACGATGATGATTCTTCACATTGCGATGATGACAACGATTGTGATGATGTTGTTGATGATGATGATGATGATGATGATGATGATGGTGGTGGTGGTGGTGGTGGTGATGTTACTGATGATGATGCTGCTGATGATGATGATGCTGATGACGACGATGACAACGACGCCGACGAGGAGGAGGATGAGGAAATAATGAATGATTCAAGAAAGGAAAGAAGAGAGGAGCATGAGGAGGAGGAGGAGGAGGAACAGGATGAAGATGAGGAGGATGATGATGAGGAGGAGCAGGAGATCTGTCACGTGTGTGACACCTTTCTTCTTCACTTCTCGGCGAGCCCTCGTGAACCTTGTTTTGGCTGTCTTGGGGCTGTCCTCGGCTCCTGTGGGGTAGTCTTGGGGCTCCCTTGAGGCCCTCTTGGGACAGCGGGGCCCTCTTGGCCCGTCTCGGGGCTCTCTTTCTGCCCTCGCGGCCATCTTGGGGGTTTCTCGGTGCCGTCGTGAGGCCGTATTGTGCTGCCCAGGCGTCATTTTAGGCCGTCTCGGTTGCCTCCAGAGGCCCTCATGGGCCAGTTTCAGGCCCTCTTGGGTCCCTCCTGGGCCGTGTTGGGGCCGTCGTGGAGGCCTCTTGGGCCATGTTGAGGCCCTCTTGGGTCATCGTGGGGCCATCTTAGAGGATTCCTGGGCCATTCTGGGCCGACGGAAGCCCAACAAGGCGAGACTGCCAAACCACTTCAAAACTTATCATTGGCAGATCAATCCATGAGTGCTACCATTGCCAGTGCCACTCGAATTGCTACTGCTGCCACTACTTCTACTACTACCTACTACTACTACTACTACTACTGATGCTACTACTATTACTATTACTACCACTTCTACCCTGACGACTACTACTACTACTACTACTACTACTACTACTACTGCTACTGCTACTACTACTACTACTACTACTACTACTACTACTAGTACTACTACTACTCCTGCTACTACTACTACTACTACTACTACTACTTCTTGTGCTACTACTACTACTACTACTACTACTACTACTGTGATTCCCATTACTACTACTGCTACGGCGACTACTACTACTACTACTACTACTACTACTGCTACTACTACTACTACTACTATTACCGCTACCACGGCTCCTACAATTACGACTGCGGCGGCGACGACGACGATTCCACCACTAAACGCAACAACCACAACTACTACTATTAATACTGCTGTGCCTGTTAGTATTATGACTACTACTGTTACCGCTATCTCTATTCTGACTACTTCTGCTATACGACTACTCTTGCTAATTGCCTGGTACTGCTACTGGTTTGGGCCCCTGTGCAGCCCCTGCTACTGCTACTGCTGCTGCCACTGCTACATCTGCTGCAACAGCGATTCCGATGATTACGAGTATTACCCCCACGCTCATTCATACCACTGTTACTACTATTACTACTACTACTACTACTGCTACTGCTACTTCTACTACTACTACTATTACTACTACTACTATTACTACTACTACTACTACTATGATTACTATTACTACTACTACTACTACTACTACTACTACTACTACTACTACTACTACTACTACTACTACTAGTGCTACTGACTGCTACCACCACCACTACTACTACTACTATCGCTACTACTACTGCTGCTACTACTACTACTACTGCTAATACTACCTTCTACCACGACCTACTACGAAATACCACGGCCCACTACGACCTACTCCTGCGATAGTGAAGGCTACTCCGACGGCTATTATTATTATTTGTATTACTGCCACTACCGCGACTACTACTTTTGGTAATACTAGTAGTAGTAGTAGTAGTAGTAGTAGTAGTAGTAGTAGTAGTAGTAGTAGTAGTAGTAGTAGTAGTAGTAGTAGTAGTAGTAGTAGTAGTAGTAGTAGTAAGTAGTAGTAGTAGTAGTAGTAGTAGTAGTAGTAGTAGTAGTAGTAGTAGTAGTAGTAGTAGTAGTAGTAGTAGTAGTAGTAGTAGTAGTAGTAGTAGTAGTAGTAGTAGTAGTAGTAGTAGTAGTAGTAGTAGTAGTATAGTAGTAGTAGTAGTAGTAGTAGTAGTAGTAGTAGTAGTAGTAGTAGTAGTAGTAGTAGTAGTAGTAGTAGTAGTAGTAGTAGTAGTAATAGAAGTGGTTGTAGTATTCGTAGTAATAGTAGTAGCAGCAGCAGCAGTCGTATTATTATTATTAGTAGTAGTCGTAGCCGTAGTCGTAGTCGCAGTCGTAGTCGTAGTCGTCATAGTAGCAGCAGCAGCAGTAGTTTTTTAGTAGCAGTAGTATAAGGTAGTAGTAGTAGTATTAGTATCAGTAGTAGTAGTAGTAGTAGTAGTAGTAGTAGTAGTAGTAGTAGTAGTAGAAGTCGTAGTCGTAGTAGTAGTAGTAGTAGTATTTAGTAGTAGTAGTAGTAGTAGTAGTAGTAGTAGTAGTAGTAGTCGTAGTAGTAGTAGTGTAGTAGTAGTAGTAGTATGTAGTAGTAAGTAGTAGTAGTAGTAGTAGTGTGGTAGTAGTAGTAGTCGTAGTAGTAGTAAAGTAGTAGTCGTAGTAAGTAGTAGTAGTAGTATAGTATAGTAGTAGTAGTAGTAGTAGTAGTAGTAGTAGTAGTATAATAGTAGTCGTAGTAGTAATAGTAGTAGTAATACTCGTCGTCGTCGTAGTAGTAGTCGTCGTAGTAGTAGTCGTAGTAGTAGTAGTAGTAGTAGTAGTAGTAGTAGTAGTGGTAGTGGTAGTAGTAGTAGTAGTAGTAGTAGTAGTAGTAGTAGTAGTAGTAGTAGTAGTAGTAGTAGTAGTATCAGTAGTACTAGTAGTTGTAGCAGTGAGGGTAGTAGTAGTAGTAGTAGTAGTAGTAGTAGTAGTAGTAGTAGTAGTAGTAGTAGGGCAATCCGGGGTCCATGTTCCGTTTTTTGAGGCCTTTGAGCCCTCTGGATTCTTCGGGAGTCTGTGAGGATCTCCAGGATTCTGCATGATTCCTGCGGATTCTGCAAGAATCTTTAGGCTGCTGAGGGTGCCTCAGGATGCTGGGTTCATCCGGATCTCTTTGGATTCCGCAGGGTCCAGGGCTTCCGACCCTTAGTCCAGGACCTAGGGCTCATGGTTCGAGGCTCAGGGCCCAGGGCACAGAGCCCAGGGTCAAGAGCTCATGGCTCAGAGCTCAGGGCCGAGGGCGAAGGGTTCAGAACTCAAGGCCCAGGGCTCAACTCTGGGGTCAGGGCTCAGGGCGCATGGCACGGGTCACAGGGTTCAGGGCACCTCGTTGGGCGCGGTGTGGTCCAGGTCTAGTGGGATCCACTTGGGGAGCAATTCGGAATCTGAAGGAATGCTCTAGCGGCTGGGAAACCTTCCACTTCTAGTGGAATCCGAATGGTGAGCAATTCGCTTCAGTGTCGTTGTGAATCTATGATGTTTTTTTTTTTTCGCGCGCGCTCCCGAACCCGAACCCGAACCCGTACACCCTTTACACCCTCTTTAAGCGGAACAAGAACCACGGACAACCTTAGTAGTAGTAGTAGTAGTAGTAGTAGTAGTAGTAGTAGTAGTAGTAGTAATAGTAGTAGTAGTAGAAGTAGTAGTAGTAGTAGTAGTCGTATTATTATTATTATTATTAGTAGTAGTAGTAGTAACAGGAGTAATAGTAGGACAAGTATTAATATTACTCTTACCACTGCTACCACTACTGCTACCACTACCATTATGACGACTACTACTACTACTTTTAATTCTTGTTTTGCTACTACTACTACTATTAATACTACTACTACTACTACTACTACTACTGCGACTGCTTGTATTACTGCTATTATTTCGACTACTACTATCAATATCACTACTACTACAACTACAACTTGTCTTACTACTACTACTACTACTACTGCTACTACTACTACTACCATCATTACTTCCATGACTAACTACTACCCTTAGAATTACCACCACTACCACTACCACTAATCTACGACTACTACCATTATGATTACTAGTACTACCACTACCACTACTACTACTACTACTACTACTGCTACTACTACTACTACTTCTATCACTACTCGTACTAGGACTACTACTTCTACTACTACTGCTTCTACTGCGACTACTCCTACTACTGCCCCTACTCTCTACTGCTGCTGCTACTACTAATGCTGCTGCTACGACCACAACCACTACCACTACTACTTCTACGACTATTACTACTACTACTACTACTACTGCTGCTGCTACTACTACTACTACTACTACTACTTTTTCTATTACTATTATTATTACTACTATCACTATTACCACTACTAATACTACAACTACTACCACTACTTATACTACTACTACTGCTACTGCTACTGCTACTGCTACTGCTACTACTACTACTACTTCTTATACTTTTACTTTTACTTCTTTCACTTCTGCTACTTCGTCTACCACTACTACTAGTACTACTATTATCATTATTACTACTAGTTCTACTACTACTAATACTAGTACTACTACTATTAGTAGTAGTAGTACTACTACCACTACTACTACTACTGGTACTACTACTACTACTACTACTACTACTACTACTACTACTACTACTACTACTACCTCTACTACTACTACTACTACTTCGCTACTGCTACTGCTACTGCTACTGCTTCTGCAACTGCAACTGCTACTACTGCTACTACTACTACTACTACTGCTACTACTGCTACTGCTACTACTACTACTAACTACTACTCCTACTCCTACCCTACTCCTACTACTACTACTAACTACTACTACTACTACTACTACTACTAGTGCTACTACTACTACTACTACTACTACTACTACTACTACTACTACTACTACTACTACTACTCCTACTCTACTCCTCCTACTCCTACTGCTACTACTCCTACTCCTACTCCTACTCCTACTCCTACTCCTACCTCCTACTCCTACTCCTACTCCTACTCCTACTACTACTACTACTACTACCACTACTACTACCACTACTACTTCTACTACTACTACTACTACTACGACTTACACTACACGGCTACTACTACTACACTACTACTACTACTACTACTACTAACTACTACTACTCCGACTCCTACTCCTACTCCTACTCCTACTCCTACCCTACTCCTACTCCTACTCCTACTACTACTACTACTACTACTACTCCTACTACTCCTACTCCTACTCCTACTACTACTACTACTACTACTACTACTACTACTACTACTACTACTACTACTACTACTACTACTACTACTACGATTACTACTACTACTACTTCTACTACTACTACTACTACTACTCCTGCTGCTGCTGCTACTACTACTACTACTGCTACTACTACTACTACTACTGCTGCTGCTGCTGCTGCTGCTGCTGCTGCTGCTGCTGCTGCTGCTGCTGCTGCTACTTGCCACTGCCATTACCACTGCTACAGTCGAGTTGGTTTCAATACGCATCACGATGGGTGTTCGTGTGTCCGCTGGCTTTTGGTCGGGAGGGCAACCCTGTAAGAGTTGTCCTGAGGTTTTCAGCTGCTAGCCAGCCGCCGCTTGACGATTCAGCGGAAGTTTCTGTATTGAGCGGGAGGCGGTGGAGCCGTGGGTGAGGACTGCGCCCAGGCGAGAGGAGACTGGGCGTGTGTGACCGAGAGGGAGCCCCAGATTGGGACACGTCGGGGTCGATTTTTGCGAGAAAGTCTCGAGCGAGAGCGCCAAACTGGGACACGCGATGCGCCCAGGCGCGCCCCGGCGCGTGCTGGCAGGTCCCCGGAAGTGGTCCCTGGGGGCGCGGTGGGGCCTGACTTTCTCGCGCGCCAGGGGTCGATTTTGGGAGGATGTCTCGAGCGAGAGCCCTGGACTGGGACATGCCTGGTGCGCCCAGGCGCGCTCCAGCGCTCGCTGGCCGATCCCCGGAAATGGTCTCTGGGGGCGCTGTGTGGCCTGACTTTCTTGCGCGCCAGGGGTCGATTGGGAGGATGTCTCGCGCGAGAGCCCTAGACGGGGACACGCCCAGTGCGCCCTGGCGCGCCCCAGCGCGCGTCTGAGAACCTCCTTGGGGAGGCTCGGAGAGGCCGGTTTTCTCAGGCTGTCCCACGCGAAGGCGCTGGTTTGAAATTTGGCGCCAGGTGTCAAGGATGTCCCGGAAACCGAACGAGGGGGCGTCTAACGGTCTCCTTGGGGAGGCTCGGGGGGCCGGTTTCTGCGGACGTCCCGCGCGAGGGCGCCAGCTAGGAAGTCGTCACCTGATTTCTCGGATGTCCCGGAAACGGAACGAGGGAGCCTCTGACGGTCTCCTTGGGGAGGCTCGGGGGGCTGGTTTCTGAGGACGTCCCGCGCGAGGGCGCCAGCTAGGAAGTCGTCACCTGATTTCTCGGATGTCCCGGAAACGGAACGAGGGGGCCTCTGACGGTCTCCTTGGGGAGGCTCTGGGGGCTGGTTTCTGAGGATGTCCCGCGCGAGGGCGCCAGTTAGGAATTTGTCGCCTGATCTCTCGGATGTCCACGAAACGGAATCAGGGAGCCTCTGAGGGTCTCCTTAAGGAGGCTCGGGGGGGCCAGTATTTTCCCATGCGAGGGCGCTGGCTCGGAATTCGTCGCCGGCTTTCCCAGACTTCCCAGATTTCCCAGAAGCGGAACAGGGGGGGCGATTGGCGGGCCCAGTAAGCGCGCTGGGGTGGGGGAGGTCGGGATGACGTAAGTTCTCAAGACAAGCTTCCTCAAGACGAAAGAAAATCTTGACATCTTGTCTCTATATGGGAAGCCAGCGCGGGCAGTACCCATCCAGCCGCGCGCCGGGCCACACAAGCACGCACCGGGCCACGCAAGCGCCACACAAACCCGCGCCCAGACGTCCGGCTGCGCCAATTTTTTCGATGCGTGGGCCCCGGAGGTCTGGACCACTTCCCTAGGGTCGGCTTTTCGCCCTGAATCGTTTTTTTCAGGAGGAAAAGAAACACACAGACACAATTAATCCTCGATTCCCCAGAAAATATGGGAAAATATGGGAAGTGGGCGGGAAGACAAAAATCCAGAAAATATCGGAAAATATGGGGAATATCTTTATTTGTGTGTATTTATTTGTGTGTCCTGGGGCCCCTTCATTTTTGATGGTCCCAAGGCCTGGCGAGGGCCCCTTTCTGCTTTCTGCTCCCGGACGCGGGCCCGTGGAGCCTCCCCGTGGCGGGTGCCACCAGGTGCGCTCGAGGGGCCCCTTGGCCGCTTCGCGGAGAAGCGGCGAACGGCCGATGCGGGGTGCGTCGCCAGAGTCATTCGGGAGCGCTCCTGGAGGGCGGGATTAAAAAGAAAAGAAACAAGGCCCAGCGAGGGCCAGGAGGAGGAGGAGGAGGAGGAGGAGGAGGAGGGAGGAGGAGGAGGAGGAGGAGGAGGCGGGGGAGGAGGAGGAGGAGGAGGAGGAGGAGGAGGAGGAGGAGGAGGATGAGGGAGGAAGAGGGGGAGGGGAGGGGAGACAAGCTAGGTGCGCTCGCGTCATATCTGACGTCCTACCCCTCCCTCCCATCCCTTACCATGGCGCTGATTTTCTCTATCCGCGGACGCGTGTCGTAGCGGACCTGTGGCTCCGCGCGCGCGTGCGTAGTGGGTGGTGGTGCACGTGCGTGCGTGCGTGCGTGTGTGCGTGGTTGTCGTGGTGGTGGTGGTGGTGGTGGTGGTGGTGGTGGTGGTGGTGGTGGTGGTGGTGGTGGTGGTGGTGGTGGTGGTGGTGGTGGTGGTGGTGGTGGTGGTGGTGGTGGTGGTGGTGGTGGTGGTGGTGGTGGTGGTGGTGGTGGTGGTGGCGGTGCGGCGCGGTGGTGGCGGGCGGATGGGCGCGCGAGAAAAAGGCCCGCGCTGGGGCGAGAACGCCATCCTGAACGACGGAGGCCAAACACCGATCCGAAAATGAGGCCCACGCTGCAGCGGGAGCACGATTCGGAACGATTCGGGAGCAGAAATGAGGCCGGCGCCTCAACGAGAGCAGCATTTTGGGAAAAAATGACGCCGGCGCCTCAGCGAGAGTCGTTTCCCGGGATTTCCCGGGCATCCTGTGTGTAAAAAAACAGTACGCGGAGGGTGCGCGGCCATCACCCGGACGCCATCAGGGGAAGAGGGAGAGTATTTTCATATTGAGTAATTGTGGAGGAGGAGGAGGAGGAGGAGGAGGAGGAGGAGGAGGAGGAGGAGGAGGAGAAGGAGGAAGAGGTTTCGCCGCGCAGCCCGCACCACACGGCCTGCACCTCACGGCTTGCACCACATCGCTTGCACCACGCAGCTTCCACCACACATTGCAGGATGGGAAAAACACAGACACAATTAATCGTCGACTCCCCAGAAAATATGGGAAAATATGGGAAGTGTGGGGGAAGACGAAAACCCAGAAAATATGAGAAAATACAGGGAATCCTGTTATTTGTGTGTATTTATTTGTGTGTCCTAGGGCCCCT
>CAUYUJ010021722.1:16324-41324 GCA_963575745.1 Prorocentrum cordatum | reverse complement strand
AGCGAACGCTTCAGAAAAGTGGATTATTACCGGATCCGGTTTTTTGTTGACGCTCGTTTTCCCTTGCAAAAAACACTATAAAATGAAAATTCTGGTTCTTAGTTGATCAAATTTCAAGAATCCCTTGCAAAAAATAAGGGAAAGTGGACAATCGTGCGCGCAAGACGAAATCCTTCCAAAACCTTAGGTTTCGTAACGATTTTAACATAAAAACATTAAAAGCCCAATGGTTTTTTAAGAAAAAATTGTCAAAATGTCCTTCCGCGCGCTCTTGCGGATTCATAGGAAACACACCACTTTTTAAACATTTCTGTCAAAAGGGTCTTTGCGTGCTACTTCTTCAGGTGCTTTGAACTTCTCCAACAACGGTTGCGCGCCTGCGAGGGCCACCATCCCTTGCAAAAAATGAGACGAAGTGCACATGCGCGCGGCCGCCGCGCGCGCATGTCGAAATCCTGCCAAACACAATGGGTTTTCAATAATTTCAAGATGCGATGTTCAGAAAACATATGAAAACGCACTACTTTCTCATCCGAAAAATCTCGAAATCCATTCGCGGTCTCTTGATGAATCTTTAAAACCCAAGATGGCCCCAACAGGCGCGCAAGATGGCCCCAAGAGGCGTCCATGAGGCCCAAAGAGGCGCCCAAGATGGTCCCAAGAGGCTTCAAGAGGACTCCAAGAGGCCCCCAAGAGGTTCCAGAGAGGCTCCAAGGTGGCTCCAAGAGACCCCCAAGATGGCCCCAGGAGGCGTTCTAGAGGCCCCAAGAGTCCGCCGTGAGGGTCCAATAAGCCCCCAAGAGGCCCCAAGATGGTTCCAAGGAGCCCCCCAAAGGCTCTCAAGTGGACCCCAAACCGCGCCAGGAGGCTTCCCCCCTTCCCCAAGAGGACCCCAAGCGGCCCCAGGAAGGCCCCCGACTGCTGACGCACATATCCGTAGCCATCTCGGATCAAGGTATCGCCTGTGTTCTTGGATCATGGCTTTGACGGCGAAAGACCTTCACGAGCAGTATGGCCCTGAGCTGTCGCGGCCTCCCTTGGCCGACTGCGAGAGTGCGTATTATTTGCATCAGGCGCTCCGGGCAAAGGGTATCAATGCTAGTCACCAGGCGTGCAAGACTTGGTGGGCCAAGTATCGGGTTGTGACTGGCACGGTCAGTATTTCTAGCGCCAAGGAGCTGGAGGAGCAGCACGGCTCTGCCATCCGCCACCTGGGCATTGAGTATAATACCGCTTTCAAATTATGCCGGGCGCTCCGACAGTTGGATCCACCACTGTATGTGCCAGATAGGGTCGCAACGGCGTGGCTACTGCAGTATTCATCCAAAGACACGCTTGTCCAAGTGCAGAACGCTGGCCACTTGGAGACCTGGTATGGAGAACGTATTCGCAAAGACATGCCCGAGGGGACCACTGACGGGGCCGTCTTGAAGCAGTGGCTCCTGGGACATTTATCTGTATCTGCTAACGCCAGGGTATGCCAGAAGTGGCTCAGCACGGAGTGGGGCGCCAAGGGGGCATTGAATACTGCCCAAGCTGTGGAGGAATGTATGGGCGAGCGTCTTCGACTCAATCAGTATCGGGAGAGCTTCGCCGACGAGGCCGCTGCGGAGGTCCTCTCGCAGATTCTCTCGGAGAGCGATCCTCCCGTCGCTGTCAGCGGTATGGTTTTGAGGCAATGGTGCGTGAAGTATCACCCTGACTCTGGACCTTTGCAGTATGACACGGCTGAAAAGCTCAACGCGGCACTTGGTGACCACATGCGCGCTGTATATCCAGGGCTGAAGTACCGCACGTTGCATGCCGTGTTGCGTGTGCGACGGAAAGCTGTCTTGGTGTCCCGCTCAGTGTTGAGAAAGTGGTGCGATGTGTATGCGTCGGTGGGCGCTTCAGTGCAGGCGGCGGCTTCATCCGCCCAGGCCGTCACCAAGCGTGTATTGAAGCGCCCGGCGGCACAGGTCGCAGGCGGTGTATTGAAACGGCCAGCCGCCGCCGGATCTGCCCGCGTGGCCAAACGGCCTGCCGCGGTCGACTGGGAGGAGCCCGTATCCAAGCAGCAGGCCACGGCAGCTTCTTCCTCCACAGATGTGGTTCGTATGACGCTGATGACGGTGGAGGCTCTAGAGGCGGCATGCGGCAAGCGGTATCGAGAGGAGGTCTCCGACCTGGGCCTTGGCCTCGACTACCGGAATATGCAGGTGCGTCTGAAGGCCTGGGGGTATGAGACGGGTCCGAATGTCTGTCGAGAGTGGTTTGGCAGGTATCGCCTCGGAGACGGTGCCAAACACGGCAATTCCGCCGTCTACGCGCTGTCGCGCAGGGACCTCCAGTACTGGTATCACGTAGAAGGCTTGAGGGGGCGAGCGCTGGTGGACAAGTATCGCGCGGAGACCGGGGTATTTGCCCATTCCCATAATCTTCAGACGTGGCTGAAGGCGCCCTCTCAGCAGCTGGCACTACTGGAGAATGCTGAGGACATACATCGCCACGTATGCGGGGAGTTTGTCCTGGAGCAGCTGCAGAAGGGCGTCTCGGCCGAGGAGGTGAAAAAGCAGTTATTGGCGCAGTATCTCGTTGATTGCAGGACGACGACGACGACGACGATGACGACAACGACGACGAAGACGTAGACGACGACGACGATGACGAGAGCGACGGCGACGACGACGGCGACGACGACGACGACGACGACGACGACGATGACGACGACGATGACGACGAGAGCGACGGCGATGTCGACGACCACGCTGACGACGAGAGCGACGACGACGATGACGACATCGGATTGCAGGACCACGCAGCGGCTCATAGCGTATCGTCGCTATCGCGAGCAGCGTGGCGAATACTGGACCAGCGACCACCTGGAGCAGCACGAGTGGGAGTTCTTGTATTCCTTCGTCTCTCTGGATAGCAAGCTCGGGCACACCTGGGGGGTTGCTCCCTCTCTGCGCGCCCGGGCCAGATCTGCTCTGGAGACTGTGCGTATATCCTTATGTGAGCGCTTGGGCGTGGCGGAAGAGTTGGTGCCTTTGCACAATCTTGCGGTATTTTTTGGAGAACACGAACGGCATGCCAGGTTGGCTCTCGAGTATCCGGATGCCTTCGTATACAAGGATGTGCTGCCAGGCCCTGTGTTGGAGGCCTACGAGAAGACCTTCCAGGGCCAGGTGCTGCCCAGGACTGCGCACGCGTGTATCTCCGACAAAGAGCACGGCTGGTATGCGAGAGCTTGCAGCGTGGCGACAGCTGACCGTTGCATAGTATTCCCGAAAATGGCGGCGGACGCTTGTCTTGTTGCTGCGTATGCCATGTTGAAGTGCCAGGAGGTATTTCAGCGACAGTCTTGGTCCATGTCATTACTCACCAGTATCCAGGCCACCTACCAGAAGCAGTATAATTTGACGGACTTTGCGTTCTGGGTGTGCTACGGGAGTTGGTCCGCTTGCGAGGCCTGCGGCTCGTTCTTCTTTAATGACGAGTATTTCTCGAATCGTGTATATCAGGACCGCAGCACGTCGGAGCAACCAGACATGCTGGCGGCGTATCGTCGGCAAGTACCGCACGACCCGGTGGTGCACGCCTGTGGCCAAGTTGGTATATCTTCGAGATGGTGGTATAAGCCAGGCATGTATACGCCTGTGGTTGCCACATGCCCTTGCTGTTCTGGCAAAGAGACCCCTCTCGAGAAGTTCAACCGGCGTATGCAGAACCACGGCAAGGCCCTCAAGGTAGCAAAGACGTCGGAGCTGCATAGGATCCCCTTGGCCACGAAGTCGGGCTACGAGGCAAAGGAGTGTATCAGCTGGCCTCGGTATTCCTTTGGGCAGTTTTCGCTGGACCACACCACTGGACCCTGTATGCACGAGATGACCGTGGACGAATGTCGTGCTCTGAGCATCGTCGTATTGAAGACCTCCGTGCAGCAGGAGCGGTATGGCGCCGCGCACCAGTTCAACTGGAAGAAGGTGGGGCTCTCGCGCGCGTATTTCAAGAAGGACCTGGTCTGCGAAGCGAGTCTGCCTACGGACCGGTGCAAGGCTGCGTATCACTTCTTGAGGGAGCACAGCAAGTATTACCGCGTCTTCCTGACGGAACAGAGGATCCGCGCGGGCAGGGGCTCCCACCACGACGACGACGACGACGACGACGACGACGACGACGACGACGACGACGACGACGACGACGAAGATGACGACGACGACGACGACGACGAGAACGACGGCGACGACGACGGCGACGATGACGACGACGACGACGACGATGACGACGACGACGACGACGACGACGAACGATGACGACGAGATCGACGGCGACGTAGACGATCACGAGGTTGACCAACCAAAAAAAAAAAAAGAACAAAAAAAAAAAAAAACTGACAAACAAAAAAACAACAACAATAAAATAGCTTTCTGACGTCCCAGAGGATCCGTATCGAGAACCGCTGCTCCTTGAACCTGTCCTCCTACGACCTCTTTGTGGTCATGAAAGGTATCGAGTGTGCCATGTATCCCGTCTTGTACCCGACCACGGACTTCGCAGATACGGGTATAATGGAGCACTACTATGCCGAGACCCAGGACAGCACGAACCGTGTGGTATCCATCGGCCTGTCTTGGACTCGGAAGGTGCTGTCCAGTGCCCGCGTATATGGCGAGCAGCGGGACCTGCCGTTCTTCCTGTACGAGAAGCACTTGGCGAACAAGTATTTCAATGCACAAGTCCGTGCCAAGAGCCTCGGCGTCACTGGGGATGTCATGTCTCGGGACTCGCAGGCGTCTACGGGGTATTGGGAGATTGTGCAAGACTCCCTCGCTGATCTTGTGCGTATCATGCTCGTGCGCTGCTACGACGAGAAGAATTATGAGGCCCTGTATCAACACTGCCGGAATCTTCGGGGACAGGTCTGGCTGTGCGCGTTTCCGAACTTGTTCATCACCATCGCGCCCGCGGAGTGGAAGTTCCCGAGGCCGTATTTCATGGAGCCGTACCTTCGCTGTATTTTTGCTGGTGCGTATATGATGTCACTTCATATGTACTACCTGGTTCGCTGTATCTGGCTGTTCCTGGCGAACCGCTGGGGCCACAAGTACTTCATCGTTTACGAGTGGTGTATGAAGACCGAGTACCAAGGCCGTGGCACCCCGCACTGGCACATCTGCGCGTGGGTTGTATGCTTTGGGCTGTTGCAGTATCTCCAGGGGCGCACCGGGACGGCTGTCGTGTCGGCATTCGTCAAGTTCCTCTCGCTTGTATTCTGCGCCGAGATAGATGTTCAGATAGGCAACGGCCGGCTCAACTACATTTCAGGGTATGTCGCGAAGGACCACGATGCCGTCGACGTCGGGCTCGGCGAGTATGTGCAGAAGAATGCGAACAGCTCCTGGCTGACCGCGTATCGCTTGCTCAGCAAGAGCAGCCCGTGCCTGCCGGAAGTGGCCATCCGTTTGGCGCAACTGTCGGAGTTTGAGCGGTCCTACTCTCATGTATTGCTGTATCCACCGCAGCCGGCAGCCATGGTGAATTACGACGGGCGGCAGGGTAACTTTTCCTCGAGGATGTATGGCTTTTACCTTCAGGAGAAGAGGGAGCAGCTGGTCGCAGGGGTTCCCGTATCGGACAGTTTCTTGGTATGGCACCGTGGCAGGGAGTATGATTCCTGCAACCACTGCGTGCATTTCCGTGGCGGCCGACATAATCAAAGGTATGAACCTACGCAAGTGGTCGCCTGCAGGTATTGGTACGAGCTGACGGACGGGTACTGGGGCCAGCATTCACTGACTATGCTGCCACATGTATACGCTTCACAATTACTCCCTCGGACGTTCAAACACCTGGACAGTATGAAGAATTTCGTGGGCATGATCGAGTATCTCATGTCCTGGAATTGGTCCGGCACTGTTGGTATCGTGGAGACGTCGTGTGATCTCAAATTCCACACTCAAGCGCTGCCGATGCGAGTGGGCGATGATGGCCAGATACTCACATTCGGCTCTGAGTATACTGCAGGAGAGCCTGTATTTGCCAATGACAGGGCAGCATTCGAGTATCTGCTCTCGCTGGCCCGACGCGATCTGCAATTTCGCGGTATGCGCGATGAGCGTGTCGGCTGCTTTGAGCAGAAGCAACACGCGAATTTTCTGCTGTATCAGCGTGTTGCTCGATGCAATAACGAGCCAGAGTATGAGTGCCTTCGGCAGGAGTGGGATACCTTGAACAGGCCGAAGTATCAGCAGCGCACGTGGAGCCCAGAGCAGGCTGATGCCATCGAGCGGGTCAAGAAGGCTGTATCGCTGGAGGACGAGGAGGAGAAGCAGAACAGCAAGCGTTTCTTGTATATCTCTGGACCGCCCGGCAGTGGGAAGACGGCAGTATTGTTGGAGCTGGCCATTTGGGCATGTGAGTCTCTTCAGGTTTTGATCGTGTGCCCCACCGGGTATCTCGTGCACCAGTACAAGTCCAAGCTGCCCGACAGACCTGGTATCGAGAATATCCGAGTGGACACGATACAAGGAGTCTTGAAGTATAAGAGGGCCGGCAAGGACGGCAAGGTCCGCTGGGCCCCACCCTCGGCTTTGAGAAGTATTGATTTGATTCTTTGCGATGAAGGGAGCCAGTATGAAGACCAGGAATGGATGCGGTTTTTCGCCTCGGTGCGGGAGCAGCCGCACAAACCCTTCACTGGTATCGTGGCCGATTTTAAGCAGTTGCAGCCAGTATTGAGCGGGGGCCAGTGCGAGCACTTCTGCAACCAAATGGACAAGGTCGACTTGAAGACCGTGTATCGCACCGCTGACAAGCAGCACTTGGTTTTCCTGAATCGTATACGTGAGGCTCAGCCAGATCGAGCGGTTTTGACTGAGTATTTTGGAGACCGCCACTGGCATCATGAGTGCTTGGAGGCCTGTGTTGAGCGCGGTATGGCGTTGGCGGCGGAGAAAGGGCATCCGTTTTCTTGGCTCACGTGTACGAACGCGGGCTCGGCGGAGGTATGCAGAGCGGCGCTGGCATTACTCGGCATTAGTGAGGCCGATCTGAAAAAGGGTGGGTATTGCGACCCGACCACGAAGTCCGACTTACGCATTCTGGCCAGACCTGGTATCGTCATTCGCCTGAGTCGGAACTTTGACAAACAGCGGGGCTTTGTGAATGGGGCGTTGGCCACGGTATGCGAGTCGCTTCGTGGAAACTCAGTGTTTACAGCCAGGCTGGTGGGTACGGGCAACATGGTATTGGTGCACCCCATCGAGGAGAACGGAGAGGTATTCCTGCCTTGCTGCTACGGGTATGCGACCACGGTGCGTCGAGCGCAGGGCGCGGATCTCTTTCACGGCTGTGTATATTTCGAGCAGAAGAAGAGAGTGGCTACGAGAGGGTATGGCTACGTTGCCTGCAGTCGCTTCAAGTCTCGCGAGGGCTGCCATGTATTCGGCAAGCTCCGCCGCAGTGACTTCCTGCCGGCTGGGCCCGAGCAGGAGGGCGAGATTTTGGAGCGCGGGTATGACTCTGTATCGTCATCTGACGACGAGGGGAAAGGCATGGAGTATGCCCTTGCAGATCAAGGTGAGTATGACGCGGACCCTGTTGTATCCATGGACATGGGCAACAACCTCGTGGACTTCCTCGTGAGCACAGAGGATCCGGCAGATGTATCCAAGACTGAGTGCAAGCGTACCCTTGCAGACTTTGCTGCAGGTGCCAGTGCGGAGGCTGGCGATGCTCCAGTGTATGAGGAGATGGGCGTATGCAGTGAGCTTCCAGTGAGGGAAGAAGTGTGGGGCGAGAACGGCGAGCTGCTGGTATACGGCGGCACGGCGACGCCGGAGTGATCTATGTCGTATGGAGCTGGACGTCGACCAAAAAAATCAGGGCCCGCATGTATCACCTGCATCGAGCATCGTGGCGGCAACAACTTGCCCCAAAAATGTGACCACACGGTGTCTCTGTATCATGTCTGCCATACGCATCATGTGTAATACTGTATGAGTATCATGTGCAATGAGTAGTATTCTCAACAATTCCATGTGAGTCAGAATCTGCCCCCACATCTGTGACCCAATGTTGTTCTCATGTCTGGGATATCATTTGAAACATGTATGATTGCAACCACTCCATAGCATGTGAGCTAAAATTTGCCCCAAAAATGTGACCAACTTTTGGTTTTGTGTCTGTCCACATCTGAAACATGCATATACGTAGCGACCTGCATGTGAGGCAAAATTTGTACCCAACTGTGTGTGAGGCAGGAGTTGCCCCAAAAATGTGACCAATTTGTCTGCGTCATGTTTTTTTCATGTGCAATATGTTTATTATTATCACTGTATGTGAAGCCTATTTGCCCCAAAAATGTGATGAACTTCTCTGTCTAACGGCTAACATACGTACCAGTTGCAATATGCACATACGCGCTCATTGCATGTGAGCCACAATTTGCCCCAACAATGTGACCAACCGCTCTGGCTAATGGTCAACATACGTATCATGTGCAATATGCATACATGTAACCATAGCATGTGAGCCAAAAGGTGTCCCCAAAATGTGACCAACACTTGGTTTGTCTCGTATACTCCTCTGCAACATGTATGAGACGGGTCTGCATATCATGTGCACTGTGTATAAGATCTAATCGAATTTGGATATCCATAGAAGAACAAATAGGACATCAATGAGGTCTCGGGGGCATCAAAAAATGTTCAGTATGCCTGGTTTTGTCGCATGGGCGGCGGCGGACTTCACTGTCTTGGGGCCACCACAGGCTTTCCTCGGGGTATCACAGGCTCTCTGGGGCCGGTCATTGGCCGTCTTCGGGCCCTCACACGCAGTCTGCGCTTCGCCGAGGGCTCTCCCCCAAAGTCCATACCACCATCATCATCATCATCACCACCAGTCTACCACACCGTGTGCACTATGTGTTATACGTATCGGTTGATAGCAGCAGCCATATAGTCTCAAATTTGGCACGGCTGTTCCAGTCTGCCCACTCGGAAGTGTATTCCCTCCGGTTTCGTATGGCGCTCGACGGTTGCCCAGACTTCGCGCTGGCGTCCCAGTCTGGCCCCGCGTCCCAGTCTGGCCCCGCGTCCCAGTCTGGCCCCGGGGAGAAGCCGACGGACCAGAAAAAGCGGGAGTGGCTGAGGGTATACGAGACGGCGCCCGCGCAGTTGCTCAACGTATACGGGCCTTCGAAGTTCGCGAAGCTGTCGGACAAGCAGGTATGGACACAGATGCAGGAGCCGCTGAAGAGTGGGGCCGTATGGATGTCGGAGATGTGCAGCAAGGAGCCGGAGCGGAGGGGTGTCGGTATCAACCGTTTCATTCACGCGATGAAGACCTTCTGCGAGTATCAAAACGATCCTGCGGTCAAGAAGAACAACGAGGCGGTATTGAAGCCGCAGCTGTATGAGGAGTTGTACAAAGAGATTGACTATATCCTGCCGGCCTTGCAGTATTGCCTGGCTCCGAAAAAGCAGTATGAGAAGAAGGGTGCTGCTCTCCTGCGTTCGAGCGGCACGGAGGAGCAAGTGCAGGCGACCGGGAGGACGCCAGCGGAGCTGGACAAGTATGCGAAGCAGCTGTATGACTGGCTCGACAAGACTAAACTTTCGCGAGTGCGTATGATGGCCAATTGGCAAAGTTGCGGGGGGTTGTCCTTTGTGGCTCAATGCCATCATCGGGCTACCACCTGCTTCAGGTATCACGGCAACAGCTTTCACGGAGCTGGTCCATCGCAGCACGAGGTATCACTTGAAGAGTTCCAGGCCGGTGTGAAGCTTCGCCATTCGTTGGGCCACAACGGTATTGACGTGGAGGCGGTGAGCGAGGTCCGCGCCGTCAACGATTTCGGGGATGCTTGAGGGCACGGTATGCCAGGGTACTTTTCCACAGTAGTGTCTCGGTTTCTTCGTGTATGCTCCGACGTCCCGGGCGGCACGTATGCCAGAGTAGTGCCAGATGAAGAGCGGGGAGTGGCAAAAAAAAATGGCCGAAACATGTCACCTTCTGGTGTGTTGGTGTATGCTCCGACGTCCCGGGTGGCATAGCGGGCTGCCGCCGACGGCGACGGCGACGGCGAAGGCGACGGCGACGGCGACGTCGACGGTGACGGAGACGGCGACGGAGACGGCGACGGCGAGGGTGACGGCGACGGCGGCGACGGCGACGGCGACGCCGACGGTAACGGAGCGTCGGCTTGCTTCGGCATCAGCTGCTTCAGCGTCGGCCTCAGCCTGCCTCAGCTTCAGCCTGCGCCAGCCTCAGCCTCGGCCTCAGCCAGCCTGCTTCATCTGCACCCTCTGCCTCAGTTTCGGCCTCAGCCTGCCTCAGCCTTAGCCTCGGCCTCAGCCTCGGCCTCAGCCTGCCCCAGCCTCAGCCTCAGCCTGCCTCAGCCTCAGCCCCGCCCTGCCTCAGCCTCAGCCTCAGCCTTAGCCTCAGCCTGCCTCAGCCTCAGCCTGCCTCTGCCTCAGCCTCGGCCTCAGCGCAGCCCAAAATTTGCCCCAAAAATGTGACCAACTTTGGTCTCTGTCTCATGTCTATCATACGTCTCGTGTGCAATACGTATCATACATCACATGTGAATGTGGGGCAAAACTGGCCTCAAAAATGTGACCAACTCTTGTGTGTACGTGTTTCATGTCTACTTCTTGTGCAAGATGTATCATATATAATAACATGTGTCCCAAAATCTGACCCAAAACTGTGACCAATTGTTGTGCGTCTTCCATGTCTCTCCTACGCCTCATGTGCCATATCCCTACTACAACCTCAGCCTGCCTCAGCCTCAGCCCCAGCCTGCCTCAGCCTCAGCCTCAGCCTGCTTCAGCCTCAGCCTGCCTCAGCCTCAGCCAGCCTATGCCTCAGCCTCAGCCTCAGCCTCAGCCCAAAATTTGCCCCAAAAATGTGACCAACTTTGGTCTCTGTGTCATGTCTATCATACGTCTCGTGTGTAATAAGTATCATGCACAACACGTGCATGTGTGGCAAAATTTGCCCCAAAAATGTGACCAACTTTTGGGTTCTGTCTCCGTACTCATGTACTACGTCTCATGTGCAATTTGTATCCTGCGTAAGAAGTAGTGTGACTGTGAGGCAACACTTGCCCCAAAAATGTGACCAACTTTTGTCTTCTGTCCCTCATACGTATCATGTGCAGCGTGTATCCTGCGTAAGAAGCAGTGTGGCTGTGAGGCAAAATCCCCAAAATTGATCAACTTCTGTGCCTCATGTTTCCCATGCGTATCTTGGGCAATATGCATATCCACCGCATGTGAAGCACATGAATCCGCTGTCTCATGGTCAACATACATATCATTTGCAATATGCATGTGTGTAACCATAGTATGTGAGCCATTGCCCAAAACATGTGAGCAACTTTTGTTTGTCTGGTATACGCCTCTGCGACATGTGTTACACGGGTCTGCATACGTATCATGGGCACTGTGTATGAGACCTACCATCTAGATTTTTGGTTTCCAGAGAAAAACAAATAGGATATCAATGAGGTCTCGGGGTAACAAAAACTGTGATATCAGTATGCCTGGCTTTGTCGCATGTGCGGCGGCGGACTTCACAGGCCGTTACTGGCCGTCTTCGTGCCCTCACAGGCAGTCTGCGCCTCGCCGAGGGCTCTCCCCGAAACCATCATCATTACCACCATCCTCACCATCATCACCAGCACCATCCTCATCACCTCCCTCATAGGCACTTTGGCTCAAGAGGGGGGTATTCTTGGCCACGTATAGCCTTGGCATGGAGTCCGCGGGGTATCTCTTCTTGCTGTCTTTCGTCTTACTGCGTTTTACCAGAGGGCAGGCAGGAGTACCTGTCGTATGCGACTACATTTTGGATCAGTGGAGCGTATTCGTGCACGACTTCGATGCTTTCTGTTTAGGACTCGTCCGTCACTGCGACGCAGTATGCAAAGAAAAAGGGTGCTCGTATTTAGCCCATCGAGAAGGCTTGCATACTCAGTATTCCGGCTTGCACTTTATCCGTACACTTCGCAGGGTTCGTATACGACGGCGTCTTGTCGCATTTGCGGAGAAGTGGGCGCACTTAGCATCGGGGCTTCAGCGTCCCCGTGGCGACGGTATCCCCAGCGCGGACATCATGGCCATGGGGGACAGTATCCCGGACTACGTGGCCGTGGCCGTGCAGAAGAACAAGGTGAAGATGGCCGGTAAGTATAACAGCATGGACTGTATGAGGTGTTTTATGCACATGGTTGAGTATTGCATGGGCTTCACGCCTACGGAGTATACCGAGGAGCTGCATCAGTGGTTTCTGAAGCGGCAGTGTCGGAAGTGGGCACGCTATGCCGCTGCGGAGCTCGCGTATTTTGGCGTGGTTTCCTGCGACGCAATGACCACAGCATTGGGTCGTATGAGGAAGGCTCTCAACAGCACGTCTCAAGTGAGCGTCGCGACCATGTATGTATTGTTCTGCGAGACGCGGCAGGCTATCAACAGGTATTCGTTGCATGGTGTTTGGTATCTCATTGACGCGTATGACAAGAGCAAGTCTGTACGGGCAAACGTTTCGCGTGTCCGGCCTGGGCTAGTATCGACGCGTTGTCACACTATTCAGCTTTTGGAGGCGATCCGCAGCTGTGTGGGAGTATCGCTTGCTGTGCTGCGGACCTTGGGAGGTGGCGTATCAGACGGCGGACCTTGCGAGGTGGCGTATCAGCTCGGTCGCCGCCGTCTGTGTCCCAAGGTAGAATCTGACGGTATTCCAGAGCTCCGTGTGCTTGCGAGTTGTCTCAGCGTATTGACACAGAAGGTGCAGACGTATGCGAGGCAGCGTTCGCAGCAGTACCGCGGCTTGGTCAAGGCCGCCAAAGGTCTGGGTATCAAGTACGGGAAGTCGCATACGGTGAAGAAGCTCGCTCTGCTCGTGAAGCGAGGTATGCTGCAGCCTTCAGGCACCGGTGCGTGCAAACGGACGTACCAGGAGCTGGTATCCGCAGCGCACGCTCGCGGCGCCAGCGAGTATCAAAGAATTAAAGTGCAGGGAAGGTGGATCACCAGACGTGTATCCAAAGCCACGTTGGAAGCGCTGGTGGCTGAGCCCTAGGGGCGGTGCTCAGTTGTATAGTGCATTGTGGCAGACTTTGGGGTGAAGCAGAACTGTATGAAAGAAGAGCCATCAGTAATGACATACACGTGCATCGAGAATCATGGGTATGGCAACGGCGACGGAGGCGGCGGCGGCGACGGCGAGGGTGACGGCGGCGACGGCGACGGCGACGGCGACGGCGACGGTGACGTATCGTCCTCAGCCTCAGCACCAGCCTGCCTCAGCGTCGGCCTCAGCCTGTCTCAGCCTCAGCCTGCATCAGCTCAGCGTGTCCCAGCCTCAGCCTGCTCCAGCTTCAGCTTCGCCCTCAGCCTCGGCCTCAGCCTGCGTGAGCCTCTTTTGCTCTCATGTCTATCATACGTTTCATGTGCTATACGTATCATACATGACACGGGGATGTGTGTCAAAACGTGCCCCAGAAATGTGACCAACTCTGGTGTGTATGTGTCCCATGGCTAGCAGACGTATCATGTGCAACATGTATCATGTGCAACACGGCTCACGTGTAATATGTGCTCCGAGGGCTTTCCCACGGAATCGCCAGACCCATCTGGGGATCTTGGGAGGGCCTCCCAGGGCCCTGTGGTTATGTATTCTCTTTAGGCCTTCGGCCCCAGCCGCCAGACCTCTCTGGGTATCTGGGGGGTTCCCAGGGCCCGATTGTCTTAGTGTCTGTGACCCGATTCCCAGGGGAAGTTTATGAGGGCGTCTGGGGGGTTCCCAGGGGAAGTCTATGAGGCCTGTGGATTCAAATAAAAAGATGAAGTGAGTATGCCTGCTCTGGTCGCATGTGCGGCGGCGGACTTCGTCTTGCCGACGGCGCTCGCATGAGTGTTCTGCGTGTACGGTCGTATGGACTTTGGCATTTGGGCACATGTATGCGGTTCGCTTCTGTTTGTACGTAGCGGTTTCTGCTCAAGCCGCTTACTGTATATCGCGAGATCGTCTTCACCTCCATATTGCCGGCCTTCCGTATGGCTTCCCAGATGGCCGGTCGGCTCGACCCCGTGACGGGCGAGTATTATCCAAGCGATGATGAAGTGCGCCTCAGTATGGAGCGCTGGCACACGCCACCCAACCACGAGGCGTATGCGCGGCGCTGGCTCAAGCAGTGTGGCTCGGAGAGGTGGTTCGCGTGCGGTATCTTCTTCCCTATTCTATGGGAGGGTGTCAAGGGCGTATGCCTCGCCGTATCGAGCGGTATGTCCACGAGGCAGTCGAAGACGAACAACGACCCGGACTACCAGCACAGTATGGGGGGCATCCCCGAGCCGGATTGGCTTTACTTCGACGCCTTCTTCTACGCGCACGCGGTATTCGGGAATTTCTCGGTATTCCAGGATGAGAGGCTTGGGAAGCCCATTGGCTACCTTCTGCACGTATTCGACACGCTATGCACTGCGCGAGGTATCGTCGCCTGGAAAGCCAACCTCTTCGTCCACCCGGGCCAGTGGGTGTATAGCAGTATGCGGTATTTGCTCGGTCAGCTCGCTATTCCCATTCATGCGGAGATCGTATCCGGCCTCTCCTACAGGGCCCTCGCCACCTTGGACGTATTCATTGCGTATCACGCGGCCTTCATGGGTACGGACCCGCAGAAAATGGCCATTTGGAACGTATCCCCTGAGGTCGGCCCAGAGATGCAGTATCCGCGTCAAGACCACTGGTGGTGGTTGCCCGTATGGCGGTCTTTTGGTCAGAGCGACGAGTATCCGAACATGCTCGATTACCCGGCCTTGCCACCGCAGGTCCACAACGTGCTCGCGTTAGCACTGCCGTATGCAAGCCCCGGCTCTCCCGCCAGCAGGCGTATCGGCAATATCATTGGCCATTTGGGAGCGCACGGGTATCAGCCAGGCCCGCGCCTGCATCAGCCAGGCAGCCATGTACCCAAGCGCCTTTGCGACGTCGCAGACGACGAGTCGCCTTAGTATGCTTCGTGTATATTCCTACGTGTGACTGGACCTGTTTGCGAAAGCAGGAGAAAGTATGAGCAATGCATGCGTCATCCTTGGGACTGTATAACAGCAGAAACAGACAACATTGCATCGCAGCGGGACAGCCATCGGGACAACCATCGGGACAACCATCGGGACAACCATTTGGACAAGCATCGGGATGACGATCGGGACAACCATAACCATCAGGACAACCATCGGGGCAACCATCGAGACAACCATCGGGACAACGATACCTTCTCTCTTGTGTCCTCCCACATCCCTCAGGAAGTTGCCCTAAAGATGTGACCGACTCCTCTCTCTCCTTCTCTTGTCTCTCGCTCTTTCTCTGCTTCATATCTATCATGCGTAACACATCTACTTGTGTAATCGCCTTCCCAGGAAATTGCCCCAAAAATGTGACCAACTATCTTGGCAGTGCGTACCATCTCACGTGTACCGTGTACCACATCTTCTCAGGTTGCCTCACACATGTGACGAATCTCTTTCTATCTCTCTCTCCTCTGGCTCTCTGTCTTGCTCTCTCTCTCTCTCTCTCTCTCTCTGTCTTTGTACTATGTATGTCATGCGCAACAAATGCACGATGCGGGGCACATGCGGGGCCCAAACAAGTGATCAACCTCTGCGGGTGTGTACTCCACGCCAGTGTAGTATCCACGATCGTCCGCGCGCCACGAAGTGAAGTGTCCTGACGTCATAGGGCGGGAAGCTGGGTGTGGGTGGTTCCCGAGAGTCGTGTGGATGTTTGGTAGAGCTTGCATTGCCCCCCCACGAAGTGGGGGTATTGGCTGGCGTCGCATGAAAACCCTGGCACTGGGGAGAACACTGAGCGTTCGGGTAAAATGATTGTTGTTGTTGTTGTTGTTGTTGTTGTTGTTGTTGTTGTTGTTGTTGTTGGTTGTTGTTGTTGTGGTTGTTGTGGTTGTTGTTGTTGTTGTTGTTGCTGCTGTTGTTGTTGCTGTTGCTGTTGCTGTTGCTGCTGCTGCTGTTGTTGTTGCTGTTGTTGTTGTGGTTGTTGTTGCCGGACCCCCAGACCGTCGAACTTGGATCCGGGGTGAACAGTTGCGCCAGAGGGTTTTGGGAGGTGTCCAGGGGCCGATTTTGAACGGATCTTGCTCCCTTGGCGGCTCTCCTCGGGGCCCGTCCAGCTCAGCCCCCCCCCCAGTCGCCTCCCATTCGGAGCCCTCTCAGCCCATCGTGGGCGGATCTTGGGCCGTGCTGGGGCCCTCTTGGGCCGTCTTGGGCCCTCTTTGAGAGGCCTCTTGGGCTGTCTCGGGGCGTCCTTCCGAGCCCCTTGCGCAGTCTTCGGAGCTTTCGAGGCCCGAACGAGCGAGAACGCCGAGGTCCTTCAGAACGCCGACGGGACATCCACGAGCCCTGTCTCTGGGGCATCTCTTCGGGGTGGTCCTGGAATCCTCTGGAGGTGGTCTGGAGGCCTCTGGGCCTCAAGACCGCCATCTTTCAGAGCGTGAATTACCTACCCCGCTTTCGCTTCCAGGCAAAACCAAGTCATATCACGCGCCTCCTCGTCAAGCGGCCTGACCAGTACAGGCCGTAGTTTGGCATCGCTTGGTATCTCTTGGAAGCGAGGGTGGTCAAAAGCGAGGTAGGTTTGTTTGCCCCCTAATCTGAGGCGGTTTGGGGCGCCCTTGGGCCGCCCTGGACCCTCCTGGGCTCCCTTGGGGAGCTCCCTCCCGGCGCTCTTTTGAGGTGCTCTGAGCGGGGGGGGGGCCTCGCGGCGCGCGCCCCGGAGCTCTGGCACCCGTGAGCCAGACCGCCCGGAAGTTGCCCTCCTCCTCCTCCTCCTCCTCCTCCTCCTCCCCCTCCTCCTCCTCCTCCCTCCCCCTCCTCCTCCTCCCTCCTCCTCCTCTCCCTCCTCCTCCTCCTCCTCCTCCTCCTCCTCCTCCTCCTCCTCCTCCTCCTCCTCCTCCTCCCCTCCTCCTCCTCCTCCTCCTCCCCCCGCCTCCTCCTCCTCCTCCTCCTCCTCCTCCTCCTCCTCCTCCTCCTCCTCCTCCTCCTCCTCCTCCTCCTCCTCCTCCTCCCTCCTCCTCCTCCCCCCTCCGCCTCCTCCTCCTCCTCCTCCTCCTCCTCCTCCTCCTCCTCCTCCTCCTCCTCCTCCTCCTCCTCTCTCCTCCTCCTCCTCCCCTCCTACTCCTCCTCCTCCTCCTCAGGTATGGGAAAAAACACAGGCACAAATGCTCGTCGGTTCCCAGGTGATGGGGGACATATATATATATATAATATATATATATATATATATATATATAAAAAATATATATATGGGCAGTGTGTGTGTGTGTGGGGAAGACGACGCTCGAATAGAGATGGGAAGCTGTGGGGAATATTTTTGGATTTGTGTGCATGTGTTTGTGTGTCCCTGGGCCCCTTCCTATGTTCCCTGCGGGGACGGGCCGCCACGCGCGCGCAGGATATACAAGCAGCAAGGCAGAAGCCAGATATTCTGGCACGTCTTTGGCTAGCTGCGCCGACGACTTGCAGGATACTCTTCGTATCGGCCCATGTCCGGTGGAAGCCGAACAGACACAGACCCTCGACACCATCCGAGGCTGCATGTCGGACTGCGCTTTTCGCGGTCCGACGTTTTATGCATGAGCACACCGCTTCCAGATCAAGCAGCGGTTGACCACTGCCACGCCGTCGCACGGTCCAGCAGCAAAACGTGCCATCGATCGTTTGGAGAGGAGTTTGGTTTCGCACCTCCCTCGCTTCGGCTCCCGCTCCTCGTTGCGTGAGATCCGACTCCGAGCCAAACCTTCGGGTCGGTTTTGGAGGTCGCCGCGGCGAGGCCGCAAATCGGGGGGAAGGCTTTTGTCAAGGAGTGGCATGCTCCCTTTCGGGCCCCCCCTGCTCTGCGGCTTAGACATGGCTCGACTCATAACCTCCAACTAATCGCAGGGCGACAGAGAATAGTCAGTTCATGCCCATGCTGTTGGTCCCACGCTGGCATTCCCACTCTCCTTTGATTCGGGATCCCTTCTCGCGCAAAACCCGCTCCAGCCCCCGCTCGTCTCTCGAGGGGGGGGGGTGCCAGAGGTGCCCCTGGCCCAGGGTGCCCCCAGCTCTTCGCTCCACTTTGGAGCTCCTGGGGTCCTCTGCGCCGTGTGCTCCTCCTATACAATGCAATACAAGTCTCTGGCACAATAAATTTGCAATACCATTGCCCCAAATCTATTGCACCACCCTCTTTCAGCTGCACTCCTTTTGGGCCAACCAAGTACTGACCTGCGCCGCGGGCGACGCATGCGCCTGGCTGCAACGGCGGCGGGCCCCAGTCCCTCCTCCTCCGCCCTCCTCGGCAGGGGCTGCCCGCTGCCCGCTGCCTCCGCTGCCGCTGCCTCCGCTGCCGCTGCCTCCGCCGCTGCCTCCGCTGCAGCCGCCGCTGCTTCACAGCTAGAAGACGAAACAACGGCACAAACATACACTTTTCGCGCTCAGCGCGGATTGGGGGGCGCCCCTCGGGGCCTCGTGGGGGACTCGTGGGCCATCTTAGGAAGCTCTTGGGCCCTCTGGCGCCTTCAGTGTCCTTTTTTGGGGGGCCTCTCCAGGGCGTCTCTGGGCCCTCCTGGGGCCCTGAAGGGCGTCTTGGGGGTCTAGTGGGTCGTCCTGTATCGAAGAAGAAAAACGCCATAAACAAACTTTTGGTGCTCCGCGCGGATTTCTGGGATTCGCGCTGGGCCCCCGGCGGCGTCTCCGGCGCCGCCCCTGGCGCGCTCTGCGCGCCAGAGAGGGGGGTCCAGCGCAGATCCAAGTCTGCGCGAAGCGACAACAGTTTGTGTTTATGGCGTTTTTTCTTCGTCTAGCAGCCCTCTCCAAGAGCCGCCTGGCCGTTCGCCTCCGCCCAGCAGCCTCGACGCCCGCCCCGGCTCTGCAGGAGAAGATGGTCACCACGCGGCCCTACGCGGACTGGAACCGCGACTATCGGCAGCACCTGGACCCCGCCCCGCACCTCGGTGCCGAGCACGACGACCCCGTGGCGAAAGCGGTGGGGGCGGGGCCCGTCGGGGTGCCGAGCGCTCGTCCCGCCGGGCTGCCGGGCCGCCCCCCGCCCAGGCGCCGACAACGCCAGCCCAGTGCCCGTAGTAGTAGGAGTAGTAGTAGTAGTAGTAGTAGTAGTAGTAGTAGTAGCAGTAGTAGTAGTAGTAGTAGTAGTAGTAGTAGTAGTAGTAGTAGTAGTAGTAGTTAGTAGTTAGTAGTTAGTAGTTAGTAGTAGTTAGTAGTAGTAGTTAGTAGTTAGTAGTTAGTAGTAGTAGTAGTAGTAGTAGTCGTCGTCGTCGTCGTCGTCGTCGTCGTCGTCGTCGTCGTCGTCGTCGTCGTCGTCGTCGTAGTCGTAGGAGTAGTAGTCGTAGTAGGAGTAGTAGGAGTAGTAGGAGTAGTAGGAGTAGTAGGAGTAGTAGGAGTAGTAGGAGTAGTAGGAGTAGTAGTCGTAGTACTCGTAGTAGCAGCAGCAATTGCAGTTGTGGTTGCAGTAACAGGAGTAGGATGGGGCGGAGGAGCAGGTTGAGGAGGGGGAGGAGGAGCAGGAGGAGGAGGAGGAGGAGGAGGAGGAGGAGGAGGAAGCTCGGGGAGAAGGTGGAGGGCTGGCCCAGGGCGAGAGTCCTCATACTCCTCTTTCGCCTCACCATTTTTTCTTCCATTTCCCCCATCCTGCTTTTCCTTCTCCTCCTCCTCGTTATGCTCCTCCGTGTCCTCCTTTTCCTTTTTCTTCTTTCCCCATTTCCTCCTTTCCCTGTGTTTAGTGTTGAAACACGCGGATCAATGGGGGGATTCGCGAATAGGCTGGGCGGGGGCTAGGTGGAGGATGAGCTCCTCACGCTGCAGTTCATGGCGGGCTACACCCTGGAGGACGTGGAGATGGTGGTCAACGCCATGGCGCAGACGGGGAAGGACGCCGGCCGCAGGGCAGAGGGTGGAGGAGCAGCAGGAGGAGGCAGGAAGAGGGGGGAGGCACAGATGAGGAGGAGGAGGAGGAGGAGGAGGAGGAGGAGGAGGAGGAGGAGGAGGAGGGGGATGAGTCCGTAGACGCTTTGGTTCAACTCGCCACGTGCTGGGACGTCCCCCCGCGCCTGGGGAGCGGGCCCGCACGGCCCCCCCTGCGGCGGCAGCGCGCGTGGCGCTCCGCCGCGCGACGGCGGGTGCCCTGCGGTGCCCACGCGGCACAGGCAGGCGCCCGGCGGCCGCGGCATGCCGCGCCTGGGGCGCGGGGCCTCCCGCGTCCGCTCCCGTCCCCTGAGGAGGAGGAGGAGGAGGAGGAGGAGGTGGAGGAGGAGGAGGGGGAGGAGGAGGAGGAGGAGGAGGAGGAGGAGGAGGAGGAGGAGGAGGAGGAGGAGGGGGGAGGCCGACACCCCGTCGAGAGTTGACCGTGGTTGCCGCAGAGGCCCACCACGTGGACACGAGCCTCGCGATCCAGAGCATGCGTCGATGTGCCGTCGGGCCTGCGCTGTACAGGAGCACCAGCGGACAGCTGCTATGGATCTCGCCATCTTCCTTGGAACGAATGACTGGGGCACCGTCGACGTCAGCACCGTTGACCGCGTCAACGCCAGCCCCAACGCCGAGTTCCAGTTGGATCCGAAGGCGGGGACATTCGTGCTCGCTGGTATGGCCGTTGCGGCCCAGCGCGCTGCCCGAGAACCCTTGTGCCCAGGAGCTCCAGCATCCTGGGCAACCCTGGGTGCAGTCAGGAGGCCACGACCAGGCAGCGCGCTGAGATTAGCCACGGCACGCGAACGGCATAGAGCACCTTGTCGGATTGTCTCGTCATGTGGGACATGCTTTGGGGTCACCGCATACAACCCCACCCAGGCGCGACCGTGGCCTACTCCACCGAAGAGACCCCCGCGGAGGCGGCCGTATCGGCCACAGAGGCTGCCGCCGCAGGACGCCGCCATCGGCCGCACAGGCAGCCGCTGCACGGTGACGCCAGCGCCAACGCCTACGTTTGCGCCAACACCACCGCCCTCTTGGACCCCAGCGCTGGCGCCCGCACCGACGCCGCCTTCGCCTGCACCTACACCAACCAGCGCCTACGCCAGCTCCTACAGCGAGAGGGCGAATGAGACGAAGGAGATTGTTGACGACGTGGAGGTGGAGGTGGACGCGACGGAGGTGCAGGAATTTGAGGAGGAAGCGAGGCGCCAGGCCCCAAGATCAGGCCCCATCATACACCAGGACACCAGCGCCGACACCATCGCCCACGCCAGCACCTACGCAATAGCCTCGAAGCAGAGAACGACTGCCAGTTGCGCGACCCGAGGAGGAAGGCGCAGGAGAGGAGGGCTTTAGAATCTACGTCTTTCGCCATGGCCGCTGCCCCTCCTGACGGAGGGGGGGAGCGGGCGAGAGGTTTGGATCCACCCTCGCCTTCCCATGCCTCTGAGATGCCGGCCGTCGCCGACGCGGACAGCATATCCCGGACAGAGCTGCGTGCCAAGCAGCAGGAGAGCGCCGCCGCCGGCGATTTCAGCCACGAGTTCGACCATGAGGCGGACCACCGCATCCGGGTTTCTCGTTTCCGCGGACATGTACGCCCACGCGGATAGTTTCGACAATCGCAGCGTCACGACGGCCCCACCGACCATGGCGTCACCGCCGCCCTCGGCTTCGCCCAGACGGACCTGAAGGAGGCGGTGGAGCCGATCATCGAGATCACGGGCCAGCAGCAGGAGGAGGAGGATGAGGAGGGGGAGGAGGAGGAGGAGGAGGAGGAGGAGGAGGAGGAGGAGGATGAGGAGCAGGAGGAGGAGGAGCAGGATGAGGAACAGGAGCAGGAGGAGGAGGACCGCTCCCATTCCTCCGACGGGAACCCGCCCACCAAGACGGATTTTTTAGACGCTTCGCGTAACCCCACCGTCTGGAAGGGGGTGAGTCGAGAGGCCCTGTTCGTGCCCTGGTGAAATACCTGATCGAATGGAGCCACACAGCCTACACCCTCTGGGCCGCCTTCGCGCAGCAACAAGGGGAGGACATCGAGGGCGATGTAATCGACGAAACGAGATGGCCCTTCGAGCAACTGTTGCCCTTCCTTGCTTCAATCTACGGAGAAGTAATCCCAAGCAGCGGCCATCCCCCATGCATCCCATGGGACGGACAGAGAGCTGCGGTTGCCAGGGTAGTCTCACACCTGGTGGAGAGCAACCCAAAGTACCAGGAGATCTGGGAGCGCTACGCAAGCGACCTCGATAATCAGGAAGGGCAGGGCCCCTACCGACAGCCGTTGCATGTCCTCACGCTGTTCCTCACAAGGCTGGAGAACTACCTAACCAGAGGAACGATGGAACTCCTCGCCGCCCAGCCCCAGGATGCGACGACCAGAGGCAGGGCAGAAGAAGAGTCTCCTGCTGCCAGCTGGCTCAACAGGCCCCAGGGTAAGGCAGCACCCCCAACCGACCAACACGTTGGGGATCACGACGCCCCCCCGACCCGCGCAAACGGTACACCCCAACAACCCGAGGCACCTGGCCAGCCCGATGGGGCCCCAGATGAGATGCTGTCTTCATCAGAGCACTGGAATGGCGACGGCGACGTGCAAGGGATTGACTGGGACGACGATGCCGGCAAGAAATCCGAGCTGGACGTCCAGGCACACGGCAGCCCGCCAGATACCTCGGCTGACCCCGAGTCGCAGGCCAGCCCTACACATCAGGAGGACGATGCCGGCGGTCCAGCACCCACTGACCGGAAGTCGGCCCAAAGTCCCCCCCCACTCTGGACCGCCGACTCGAAAGCCTGGTCCCCGCTTGCACAGGCTACTGACCGAGGAGCATCCAGTGACGCATGGAAGAGAGTCGAAGCCCGCCCCAGAGAGGAGCGGACCTGGAGCTTTGACGCAGTCAGTGACGGCAGGACACTCAGGCAATCGGGGAACGAAGCTGGCCGCCGATCACTCATAGTCGGCGAAGGCAGCACCAGAGAACGCTCAGCCACACCGCCCCGCAGCGCTCCCAGGCCGTGGCACAACGCCCAGAGCTGGTGGCGCGACGCACGGACTGCAGCAATCCCACCAGCGCGCCCTGACGACCCCATGGGAGGCCTCCCCATGTACTTGAGACCCATTGACGATGCAGACGTCACCAGGGACGAGCTGGCACCAGATCAGATCACACGAATACAGAAGACGCTGGGAGGCGCGTTTAATGCGGCCTGGAGCGCCTGGGTCAGAAAGGCAGCCTATAGTCAAGGGGGCGCCTGGGTCAACATCAAGTCCGACCCCAGGCGAAACACGGTACAGCAGTGCGACGAATTTCTCCAGGCATGGAGCAAAATGGGATACGACGCCTACAGGGTGGACAGAGAATACCAACTCCACGTCGACTGGCCAAGCGTCATGGAAAAGCAGCGCAGACTCACGCAGCGCGACGCCAGAGTACGCACTGCCGACGCGCCCATCGGAAGCGGATGCTCACCCCCATGGGCCGGCGAAGGCAAGGAGGCTACAAAGAACCCCCCATGGTCCTCTGAAGACAGGGCTGCCGCACGGCGCAGTCCCCCATCCGTGGTCTGGCGTGTCGTCCCCCCCGCGGTCATTGAAGACCCTCCGCAGGGAGCGGTGGAGGGATCACAGGCGCCACTCCGACCGCACAGCATCGGCATTGGTGTTGCCTCTTCCTCGTCCTCCTTCTATTATCCGGTTTGTGCGGCTCTCGGCTGCGTCTCCCCTCCTCCTCCTCCTCTTCCTGTGCTGATGCGGCGCGCAGTGCCGCTCGAATTCCCCCCTACCAACCCGTTGCGCCGGAGCACTCGGACTTCCATGGGCACCTGGAGGCTCACTGGCAGGGCTCCGAGGTGCATGCGGTCAGCTACGGCTGCCAAGGATGCTCTGGGCAGCCAGGATCAGAGGCAGTCCGTCCCCGCAGGCACGGGCTCCTCCAGCCCCTGGACCGGGCGCGGGTCGCCTGCGCGGACTTGGATTGGTTCGCGGCGCTCCAGGTGCTGGGCTACGGCAAGGTGCAGTCCTGCGCGCCTCCCCGCTCCGGCACCACCTGGGGCCGAACCTGAGGTGAGCGCTGTCCTGGCAAGTGGTTCATCCTTTGGCAGGTCGCCGTTGTCCCCCCAGCAGGTCCGCCCCTGTTTCCTCGGTTGGCGCTCGCAACTTTGTGCCCCCGTCCCCCGTGACGGATAAGCTGCCCGCGTTGTGCGCCGACGACTTTGTTGACTCGCTTCCCACGGCGGGCGCCGCCTTCGAGTTCTTGCTACTGCGCAAGTGGTATATCCTTTGGCAGTTCATCTCGGCCCTCCCGCAGGGTGGGGGGTACCCGACCAGTGCATGCAGCTGTATCCCGCCGGCTTTCAGAGTCAGGGAAGTTGCAGGTCGTGCACTCAGATGACTGGGCCGCCGTTTCTTTGCATAGTTCGGTCGCTCACGCCCGAGTGCTTCCCATGAGTCCATGTGAGTGAAGCCTCCTTCGGTTCCCCCTCTCTCCTGTTCTCGCGTGCCCTCGCGCCCGCCGCCTTTCCCCGTTCCTTCGCCTCCTCGTCGTGTTGGACGGTGCGGCCTCACCGGCCCCTCCGTGCCGACACAGCGCGGCGTGATCCACGCCCATGCACGCTGTTCGGTACAGTCAGAGCTGGCGCCACTTGTGCGACTCCTCTTCCGACAGTTTCCTTTTGATGCCTGCGTCCCCGCTTCCGGGTCGCATGCGTCTTAATGGGGGGCATTTTTTCCCTGGCACGTGCACCCGCTGCTGCGGCCTATGCGCCGTCGCCGCTAATTATCTCGCCCTGTGCCCCAGCCGAGACCGTCCCGCTCTCTGGAGTCGTCCTTGGAGCCGCCAATCAAAAAAGTAACCCCGCCGGCCCATCCAAGCACGATGCCCAGACGAGTTGTCCTGATCATTGATGCGGGGGAGTATTTATGCAGTGGAATGAAAAGCTGGGTGAAACGTCACACACACACCAAGATGGGGAGGATGGATGAGGAACCGGAGGAGGAGGAGGAGGAGGAGGAGGAGGAG
>CAUYUJ010021722.1:0-16224 GCA_963575745.1 Prorocentrum cordatum | reverse complement strand
CAACATGTAATCAAACCTTGAGCAACATAAATGATTTTAGTTTCCTTGCCGAAGCCACCTTGGACGCTCTAGCGCGTTGTGCCCCCCCCTCCGTCCAGGTCCATGGGGACAGCGGTGGGAGGAGGGGTAGAAACCTGTCCCCCAAGATTGAGGAGGGGGGCTGGAGGAGGAGGCGCCCTAAACCACTCTCACGCCCTGAAGGGCTGGTAGGGGCTCGAAGCATGTTCTTCGCCGTCGACACGGCGGGCGCCGGCGAGGTCGGCGGCCACCGACTCGGAGCCCCCCCTCCCACGCATCGCCCCCTTGCTCAGCAGCACTGGCCTTGCCTCCGACGCGACCCAGAGCAAATGGGCGCCTCCGCGCTCTGAGGCGCCTACGTGGAGGCGGCGTGCGTGCGCCCGCGCCGCCGAGCGCCGTGCGCTGGAGCTCGTGGCCCGCCTCGCCGAGGAGGGGAGGTGCAGGCTCAAGTAGGGGTCCCCGCTTCGGGCGCCCGCGCGCGGCGGCCGCCGCGGGCCGCGCGATTCGGCCACGTCGGACAGACACAGGGCCGCTAGCATTCGAGCATTCGAGGTGCAGGCCCCCCTCGTACCTCGCCGGCGCCTCAACTTCAACGGTGATCGGCCACTTCTCGGAATGGCCCCCCTCTCCTGCAGTGCCAGGCGGCACCTGCAGGGGGGGCCAGTGGCAGCACCCGTGAGGACCTCATGCCGTCAGGATAGGATAGGAGGAGGAGGAGGAGGAGGAGGAGGAGGAGGAGGAGGAGGAGGAGGAGGAGGAGGAGGAGGTGCAGGGATGCGCCCCATACACGTGGGCCATGGGCAGCCGGCTTCACGCCCCATCGAGCCGCCGAAGTTCACGCCAGCTGCGCTGAGGGCGCAGGAGGTGGCGCGAGGGCAGAGCCTCTACGTCCGCGACGATCTCGACGGCGACTTGCACGACGCCGAGGAGGACGAGGACGACACGACAGAGCTCACCGACGACTCCGACCGCTCCGGCGGGAAACCGAGGGTGACCCATGGGAGGCGCGCCCGCCTGCCATGAGGCGACGCCGTTGAACGAGAGAGCCCACCATCCTGCCTAGCCTGCCCCCGCGCTGCCTGTGCTAGGGGGGGCTCTGCAGGGGGTTGACGGGGAAGATGCCCTATAGTGCCCTAGTATTGAGGTTGAGGTTGAGGTTGAGGAGGTTGACGAGATTGAGGTTGAGGTTGACGAGGTTGAGGTTGAGGTTGACGAGGTTGAGGTTGACGAAGGCCGCTGGTGTATTCTTCCTATAGTGCCCTCCCGACCCCCGAGCAGACTACCCAAGTGCGCCGCAGCCAGTCCGTAATCAACCTCCAAGCTGCCGCCGCGCCGACTGGCCTCGCCACGTCGGCCGCCAGTGCGTGCTTCGTTTTCGTTTGACCGCCGCCCCATTCCTCCTCTCCCACTGTCCGTCACCTCCTCGGCGGGAGCACAACGGCGGGGGTGGGCGGATTCGCGACGAGCTCGGAACCAAACGGGTCTGCCGCAGCGGTGCGTGCGCGACCCGGCCAGCGAATGATGTAGCACGAGACTTCTTCGGCTGCCCCACTGCGACCGCCGCGGGCTCGCAGCCTGCAGTGCCAACGCCAGCCCTGCCATAGCCACCGTGTCACCAGATCTGCCCGGCGAGGGCAGTGATGCCACCGCACCTCAACCGCAACCTCAGCTGAACCGCATCAGCGCGCACACCGCCGCTGACGGCTCGCACAGCCGAGCCACCCAGCACGAACACCACCGCCGATGGTTCATCTGATCTCTCCCTTCCCTCTCCTCTCAAAATTTCCATGTTCGCCCCCCCCCCGTCTTCTTTGGTACGCGCCCGTAGCACGGGCGCGCTCCGTCAGTGGGGGCCTGGATGATGGGGAGTAAGCTGATGTTTATGATGATTCGGCGGTGAGCGAGGGGCGGGAGTGAGAAGGGGCTGGAGGCTCGGAAGTCCCCCGGACTCCTGAGAAGGTTTCGAAGCCTTTTCCGACGGCAGGCAAAACCTCTCAGAAGGCGCGAGGGTTTCTGAGAAATCCCGCCGCCTTCTGAGAGGGCCTTCTCCTTCTCACTCCCCCCCCTCGCTCGTCGCCGAATGATGGTTGGAGGTCGTCGAGAGCGAAAATCTAGTTCCACCCCAGTTTTGACCGTCCCTGGTGGCACGGCGCTGTCGGGGAGCCGATCACCCCCCCAGTAGCAATTGCCGCTGGGGTGGGGGGAGGCCTCGTTCGGTGAACTCCATGGCCCTCGGTATGCAGGATGCAGGCGGCAGAGGAGGAGGAGGAAGAGGAGGAGGAGGCGAAGGAGGCGGATGAGGAGGAGGAGGAAGGAGGAAGAAGAGGAGAATGAGGAGGAGGAGGAGAAGAAGGAGGAGGAGGAGGAAAAGGACGACGATGAGTCATTATCGCAAGAGTGCAAACAATACTGAGACGAAAACAGTACTCGAGGACTTTGATAGGAAACAACACGCAGACAAACGTATTAATCATGCTACTACGTCCAATCATATGACAAATGCTATTGATAGTAATATTGCCTACATGAGTAAGAGTAGTAAGAAGACGGAACTCATACCAATGCCATTCAGGATACTAATGTTATTGCTAACAATACCGATAATCAGACTACTACTAAACATAATAATGCTACTACTCATGCTTCTAGTATTAAAGGAGAATGCGAAACATAACACAATGAAGGGCACTAATAATATGATTATGAGTAAGAAGACGAGGAGGACGAGGAAGTGGAGGAGGAGGATGAGGACCCGTGTAAGCCCCAAACCCATCAACGATGTTGCAAGAAACCCTCCCTCCAAGTTCCCTGTTCATCGGCCCCTACAAGGATTCATTTTCACTGATGGGAGCGACTCGTTGAAGGGCAACCATCTGAAAATCTTGAGCAGTGCCAGAATACCGCTGCTGGGACATCAACGCCGCGAATCAACACTACAGATGCGTCTTGACGATCCAGACGTGCCAGAACACCTTTCCTGGGACCCCAACATCGCGAATCAACATATCTTTTGCCCTCTGACAGTCATGCATAGTGCCATGACGCCATGTCTGGGACGCTCACCATAACACTCCTTCAAGCCATCGTGAACTTGAGAAAGAAAAAAGAAGTGCGCGGTGCTACGGCGAAAGCCACATTTTGGCCGTCATCCATCCCTGAAGCTTCAGCAATGTTTCAACACGAGGGTTCGCGGCTCTAAAGCGAGAGCAGCATTTTGAAAATGATCCGCCCTCCATCCGTGAAGCCTCTGCAACTTTCTAAAACGAATTCGTGCGACGCCAGGGCGAGAAGCACATTTTGAAAACTATCCGCCCTCCATCCGTAAAGCTGTTGCACATTCTCAGCTTAAGGACCATGCGTGATGCGGAGAACTCACGCGAAACGCCTGGCCCGCCCTACCAACAAGTTTCGGGGTGCGACACGGGCGCGTTATTTGTGAAGGAAAATGATGGAAGAGGAGGAGGAGGAGGAAGAGCAGGAAAGGAACATGGAGGAGGAGGAAGAGCAGGAGGAGGAGGAGGAGGAGGAGGAGGAGGAAGAGGAGGAGGAGGAGGTGGAGAGGAGGAGGAGGAGGAGGAGTAGGAGAGGAGGAGGAGGAGGTGGATGAGGAGGAGGAGGAGGAGGAGGAGGACCCCCTTACCCGCAGGAGCCCACCTTCTGCATGGGCAACGACAAGCCGCTCCCCGCACTCTCAGACCGTGCCCACGTCCTCTACGACTACTTCTCCCAGCGCTTCGCCCAGGCCCGGCCCCTGGCCTCGGTCCTCGCCGCCGCCGCCGCCGCCCGCCGCCGCCGCCGCGGGAGCGCGAGCTTGAAACGCCACTCCTCTTCTTCCCTCCTCTTCCTCCTCCTCCCTCTTCCCTCCTCCTCCTCCTCCTCCATCTCTTCCTCCTTCCCTCCTCCTCCTCCTCCTCCTCCTCCTCCTCCTCTCCTCATCCTCCATCCTCCCCCTCCCCCTCCTCCTCCTCCTCCCCTCCCTCCTCCTGCTCCTCCTCCTCCTCCTCCTCCTCCTCCTCCTCCTCCTCCTCCTCCTCCCCCTCCCCCTCCCCTCCCCCTCCTCCTCCCCCTCCTCTTCCTCCTCCTCCTTCCCTTTTTGTCGCTCGTTCGCTCGCTCGATCCCCCTCCAATTTCTCTCCCTCGTCCTCTCTTCCTCCTCGCTCGGCCAGGATGCCCCGCTGCTATGTGGGCTTCAGCGCCGGAGCGAACGCACTCTCGATAGAGAGGGGAAACGGGCCGCTGACATCTCAGTATCTTGCCGCCATGCTTTCTTTCTCGCTCCCCCCTGCAGTTTTGGTTGGTTGGGGAGCTGGGAGGTCTCCCAGCTCGCGAGTCACGGGGGACGCGCAGAGTGCGATGTGGACACGCATTCCCTCCTCCTCCTCCTCCTCCTCCTCCTCCTCCTCTCCTCCATCACCTCCTCCCTCCCCCTCCTCCCTCCTCGCTCCTCCTCCCCCTCCCCACTCCTCTTCCTCCTCCTCCTTCCCTTTTTGTCGCTCGTTCGCTCGCTCGATCCCCCTCCAATTTCTCTCCCTCGTCCTCTCTTCCTCCTCGCTCGTCCAGGATGCCCCGCTGCTATGTGGGCTTCACATTGGTACCACCCTTCATTCCTTGAGCAGCCTTTGCGTATGGCTGTTCTGCAACCCTTACGGTGATTCGCCCACGTCACGCACAGGCGCGACGAAGCCAACGCCAACGACCGCAAGTGGCTTTGTGGGTGTACTGTTTTTTGGGAGAGATGGCCTGGTGTAGAGGTATGTCGACCCAAGGCGGCAGCAATGCTTCGGCCCCGCAAAATCACAACTTCCCGGCGTTGGCAGTGGGGCGCACGCATTTGCGCTATACCACGCGATTGGGCCAATGCTTGGGTTCGGATTGGTTGCAGTCTTGCTGGCTTGCCTCTTAGTGAGCACGCTGCGCATTTCGAATCGCTTGAAGCCGGTCGATGAACCTATTTCGCCACGTTTTCGCATCATCAAAGGTTCCAGTTTTACAACTGTTGCTCCAAGTGTGGTATGGTTTCCGTCCCCATGCGGGTCCGAGTCGCAAGGAGCCTGCATGGCAACAGCGACGGCTTCGGCAGGACAGTCTCCAACCTGGCACTACTGGGCAGTATCCTCATCCCCTCCGTGGTCGCCTTGCTTTGGCTTGTCGGTAGGATGCCTGGATGAGCCTGACAACAAGGCGGCAACGGTGGCAGAGGTCAATGATCAGCAGCTCGCGAGGACAGCGCTGCCCCGCAAGACCAGCCGCTTCCACTGCGACCTGGACTAACTCGTTGCGGGCCAGCGGCGGGGCGGCGAAGAGGCGGCGACGGGGCGTCGACGGCGACCACAAGGCGGTGGATCCGACAACGGAGCCCAGACGACGGGGCTGCGACGGGGCGGCGACGGCGATTACAAGGCGGTGGGCTCGACAACAGAGCCCGGTTCCTCAGAAAAGAAGTAAGATACCCTAGGTGCAAGCACAGTTTGGAGTGACGCTATATACGCATAGCGCCATTCCGGACCAAGGGCTGACCACTTCGCAAGCATCGGTCAGCCAGTTTTGATACCCCCTCCCCGGGACCTCCAGAAGGCCTCGAAACGGCCCACGCGGCCTCCCAGTCAGCCTGAGATACCCCCAACACAGCCCAAGAGAGGCCCGAGTTGACGAGATGACCCGAAAAAGAGCCACGAGTGCTCCAAGAGCGCCCGAGATGTGCCGAACACGGCCCAAGACGACCCCAAGACGCCTCCGCAGCCATTTTGACTCAAGTCTTTTTTTTGTCCACGCCTCTTGGGCTGCGGCCAGCCTCCGAGCCATCGGCTCCGAGGCGAGACGGAGCGCGCGGGCCCAGCTGCGGGGCCGAGCGAGCCGCGGCAGATGGTGTGCCCCATGCGCCCCTGGTTCAGCAACAGCATCGAGGTCATCCAGTTCGACCCCGAGTGCAGGACCCCTGGCCAGGCCAGCGTCGCGGCGATGGTGATCGCGGGCCCGCGGGCCGCGCGGCGGAAGCCGTCCCCGGCTCCCGCGAAGGCCGATGGCGGCGGCGCTTCGGAGGCGCTCCTGCTGCATGCGAGTGCCTCTCGCAGGGGCTCTCGGCCCGGCTTCTCGAGGTCGCCGCCCTCTCCGTGGACGGGTTGGTCGGCTTGCGGCCTGTTCACCGAGCCGGTCGACAGCGACGCAGGGGAGGCCGCCGAGGAGGGCGTGTTCGCAGAGGCGGCTCAGAGGCGGCGCATCCGCCGCAGCGTCACTGCCAATCTCGGGCCGGGCCTTCCCCCGCACATCTTGCCGGTGGGGATGGCGTCGAGGATCTTTTCACGGCGTCGATGGTCAGGCCCGTCGGGGATGTCCCTCGGTGCAGGCGGCAGCGCGGACTGCTCTGCCGCGGAGTGCGTCCAGCGGGACAGGTCAGGCTCGCCCGAGGGCGCTCGCGAGGTGGTCTGAGGCGCTGGAGCGCGCCGCGTAGGTCGGGGGCTGCCGCAAAGTCCGCTCAGTTTTTTTGTTTCATAAGTTCGTACACGTACCATCGCTGCAGCAGCAGGGACGCGACGTGCCGATCCACTGATTGGACGCCACAGACTGGGAGCCAGCGGATGTCCCGATTCGCCGGCAGAGTCTCTGTATCAGGAGTAGCAGTTGAAGCATGCCAGTGTTGTGCCGCCATCGTCGGTACATGCTTTTGGCTGCTGTGCCATGGCCTTCGCGGTCGCAGCGTGTGCGGTTTCGAGGTCGAACATGGCCGGCGGCCACGTCGGCAATGCTGCATCCAGCCGAATGCCGGAGGCGTCGGGGCAAGTTTTGAGCTCTCATGCTCAACCTGTACAGACCGCCACAATTTGTAAGATATCACTCCCGAGAAAAAGCCCCAACCAGTGTATGGCTTGATAATTTGGCGGGCACCTTGCCTGGCGGCGGTTTCGCTAGAAAGCCCGAAGAGGCCAAAAGCACTAATTCCCCTTCCGTTCAAAAGGATTGTGGCGTTTTCGCCTTATTGGGTATCCGTCGGCTGAAACGGCCCAAGAAGCCTCCAATATAGACGACGTGAGAGGGGCACGGGGACGGCCCTAGACAGCCTCAACATGGCCCTGTGACGGCCCGCAGAGGCCCTTCATGCAGCGAAGATGGCAGCGAACTGGCCCAGGAGAGCCCCAACACGGCCCAAGAGGACCCATTCAATGACAGCATTGATTGGGGAATATCTACTTGCAGTAAACGTACGCGCGGGAATCTGAACGTATTTCTCTGCGTCGGCATCTGATCAAGACCTCAGAACCGGGTACTGGGAACCCTGGAGCCCAACCCACCTTACACTGCCAGGAACCCTGGCACCGGAAACCGGGAACCCAGGAATGCAGCCGCCTACCGGAACCAATCTGGAACCCAGGAATGGGAACCCCGAATTTGGAATTGGGAACTCGGGAACTCGGCCGCCTACCGTAATCGGCCCAGGACGTTCGCCAAATTTTCAGAATTTCCTAGGACCGCTGCAGTGCAAGCACTGATTGGAGAATTATCGCGGTCTGTCGAAGGGCTGCGATTCACGGCGACACTGGTGCATCTCGAGGCCTCGTGGCCTCCCCGAATCTTGCCACCTGCCGGCCTGATTTATTCAGACCAGCGGAGTGCGGGAAGGGTTGCCGTTTCCTTGGGAGGTCTGTGAGGGTCTACACTCCCTGCACATTCCCTATGAGATTGTATATCGTTTGTGCCACCACTATGCACGGGTGACGCGCCACCGTCAGCCTGCGCTTTTAGTGCACCACGTTTCTCTCTAGGGCCCGTTTCTAAGTTGTTCCAACTTTATTTTTTGGCTCGGCGAGGGCGTCTTACACGTATCGCCTGTGCCACCGCACTGTTCACTTGCTGCGCCACCATCAGCCTGTTCTTTTCTGGGGCTGGTGTCAATCGAAGAAGAAAAACTCCATAAACATGACTTTTGGCGCTCCGCGCGGATTTCTTGGATCCGCACTGGGCCCCCCCCCTGGCGGCGCCTCCTGCGCCGCCCCTGGTGCGCTCCGCGCGCCAGGGAGGGGGGTCTAGCGCCAGGAGTTTATGTTTATCGCGTTTTTTCTTCTTCCAGTCTGGTGCCATCACGATGCACGGGTGCCGTACCACCACTGGCCTGTCCTTTATTGGGGCTGGTGTCTGGTGCCGCCACAGCTTGCGGGTACCGGGTGTCAACCAAAAAAAAGACGACCCCAAATGTTCCGCAAGAGAGCCCCCAGCGCGTCCCCCAGAGGCTCGGAGGCCGTCAAACATGTTTTCCTGCGGGTTCTAGAAGGATTTTGTTCGTTGTCGCCTTCGATAGCTGCCGACGGCCTAAGACAGCCCAAGAAGCCTCCTAGAGACCCCCAAGGAGCGTGAAGACGGCCCCAAAGGTCCCCCAGACGCCTCAAGAGGGCCCCAAGACGGCCTAAGAAGCCCCGATGACAGTCCAAGAGGGCCCCAAGAGGGGCTTAACAGAGGGAACCCGAGCTGACTTTTCGAGTCCTCCGCCCCAAGATGATCCCCGAGGCCGCCAACAGGCCCTCAAGATGCCCATAAGAGGCTCCCAAGAAGCGCCAAGAGGCTCCTAGCCAGGAGGCATCCAAAAACATCCACGCAGGTATCCAAGAAGGCGCCCCCCCACTTGAAGAAAAAACAGAGTTTCCGAGCATCATGCTTTTCCCTTATCCAAAGGATGGGGTTCTTGTGCCCCATAATTATCCGAAGTATGGGGTTCTTGTCATTACTCGGACCGCGCCAACTCCTCACTCCTTCCTCCTCCTCTTCATGCTATGCTATGCCATGTTATATTTTCTTCTGATAGTTATGCTATGGTACGATATGTTATGTTATAGTACGCAATATTTTGTTTTGCTAGGTTAGGCTATGCTTTGTACATTGATATGGCATGCTATGTTATGTTCCAGCATGCCATTATATACTTTGCTATGCTATGCTATGTTATGTCTTGGTATGGTGTGATATGATATGGTATGTTTTGCAATGCTATGTCATTTTTGATGATGGCAATGCTGACAATGATGATGATGACGATGATGATGATGCTACTGATGATGATGATGCTGATGATGATGATGCTGATGACGACAATGAAGCCGTTGCCGATGATGATGCTGATTATGCTGCTGCTGATGATGATGCTGATGCTGATGGTGATGATTGTGATGATGATGATGATGATGATGATGATGATGATGATGATGATGATAATGATGATGATGATGATTATTATGATGATGCTGATGATGATGATGCTGATGATGATGCCGATGCTGCTGATGATGATGCTGATGCTGCTGCTGATGCTGTTGCTGCTGATGATGATGATGCTGCTGATGATCATGATGATGATGATGATGACGATGATGATGATGATGATGATGATGATGATGATGATGATGATGATGATGATGATAATGATAATAATAAGAATAATAATAATATTAATATGAATACTACTAATACTGATAGTAATAGTAATAATAATATTAGTAGTAATAGTAATAGTAATAATAATAATACTAATAATAACACTAGTAATAATACTAATAATAATACTAATGATAATATTATTAATAATCATAATACTAATAATAATACTACTAATAATACTACTACTAATAGTAGCAGTAATAATAATAATACTACTAATAATAATAATAATAATAATAATAATAATAATAATAATAATAATAATAATAATATTAACGGCAGAGCAGATTCTGAGGATGTCTCGAGCGAGGCGCGGGTTTCAGCACCCCCAGGGGGAGCCGCCAGGGAGTATTGCACTCCTCAGTTCGCGCCAGAATGGCGGGAATGTCTTGAGCGGTTTGCCTGTTTGCCAGTGCGAGATCCTCCGCTTTCGGAGCAGATTTGGAGGATGTCTCGAGCGAGGCGCTCATCTTCGCCCTCAAGTGGGGCTAGAACTTGAGGATGTCTCGGTATGCCTGTTTTGGTGGCCACACTCGTGGGCACGGATCCTCTCCAGGATGCCACAGGAGGCTCCGCAGGCTCCAGGAGGCCACAGGATGCCCCAAGAGACTCCAGGAGGCCCCAGGAAGCTACAGAAGGCCTCAGGAGGCTCCAGGATGCTCCAGGAGGCCCCAGGATGCCACAGGAGGCCCCAGGAGGCCACAGGAAGCGCCAGGAGGCACCAGGAGGCTCCAGAAGGCACTAGGAGGCCCAAGAGGCCCCAGGAGCAGGAGGCCTCAGAAGGCCACAGGAGTGGCTCCAATCCCATGTGTTGTACGTATGCTCCTATAGATTGTGCTTCCCCTCGGGCACGAATTCTGGGTGTTTTATGTAAGTTTCTATAGAGTCTCCTTCTCCTGTGTATCCAATCCTGAGTGTTTTACGTATGTCCCTATACTTGGGCCTCCCTTGGGGCACGAGTCCTTGGTGTTTTACGTGTGTTCCTGTATATTGCCCTTCTCTTGCGGCTGAAATCCGCAGTGTTTTATGTACGACTGTGATGCCAGATCCGAACGGCGTTTGGCTGACGGACGTCCGCTATGCCGACGACATTTTGTTATTCGCACAGTCGCTGGACGAGGCAATACCCATGCTTGAATCACAATCGGCTGCGCTGGAGCATTTCGGTCTGGAGCTGCATGGAAAGACGGCGAAGATCATGGCGACGGAGCCCACCGAGTGATCACAGAGTGTGGCGCTTGCGCGCGGCATCCAGGCAGAAATGCTGGGGCAGATGCTCCACAGGTGACTTGAAGAATCAAGGCCATTGAGCAGTCGACAATCGCATCGGCCGCGCATGGATAACATTCAATGCGTTCCAGCACGTGTCGACCAACACGCATGTCAGAATTTCTCTTCCGTTCAATTTGCGTGAAGTGATTGTAATTTCAACCGTGTGTTATTCCTTTGACTTTTGCTCGTTGACGGTCTCTCCTGGTCATCGCTTGGACGTCGTGCAGCGACACAAGCTGCGCCGCATGGTGGGGTGGATTCCGCAGTCCGAAGACACGTGGGAAGACAGCGGCCGCAGAGTGAATTTTTGGCTAAATTCGGCATTGACCAAATGCCCGATGGAGGATCGGAGCCAGGTGGCGATCGTAACAACGTGGGGATTCCTCAGAGCGGCAGCAATCGCGTCTGGCACTCACGCGCCAAGCGGTCGATCTGTTTCCGCACGGGACGATCCGCCAGGACATGGGACGGTTTCTGAGGCAGGCGCCCGGCGCCTTCCTCTTCCCGTCCTGCTTTTTCCTCCTCGTCGTCCTACCTCGTCCCCCCGTCTCGTCGTGCAGCGCAGCCCGAAACATGTCCGCCTGCTCGCACTTTCCCTCTGTCAGTCCGTGGCCCGCACGGTGGCCGAACCCTATCCGATCGGATCCCTCAATCTAACCTTCAGTCGGGCCTGTCCCGCTACAGGAGGAATGTTCAAAAATAGGTTCGGGGACGATTTTTGATAATCTTTATTGTGCGCTTGGAGTTTAATTCTTTTGTTGTTGTTTGTGTTTTTTGTTTGTTTGCTTTGTATTTACAGTTTTTCGTTTCAAATTCGCCTGTAGGGGGTCATGCCCGACCTTAAGCTAACCTCATTCTAGTTGTGGGAACGTGGGTGGGAGTAGCCTGGGCCCTCCGAGTCGCCCGACCCGGCTAGATTGACGCTGTCTCTTACCCCCCTCCTTTTTACTCCTCGTCCTCGCTCCTCTAACTCTAACTCTAACCCATCCTCCAGTTTCTCTTCCTCTTCCTCTCATTCCTCCCTGTCCGCCTCCTCCTCCTCTTCATCCTCCTCCTCCTCCTTTTCCTTCTCCTCCTCCTCCTCCTCCTCCACCACCTCCTCCTCCTCCTCCTCCTCCTCCTCCTCGTCCTCCTCCTCCCCCTCCTCCTCCTCCTCCCCCTTTCCTCCTCCTTCCCCCTCTTCCCCCCCCCCACTCCCCCCCTCCCACCCTCCCCCCTCTTTCCTTCCTCCTCCTCCCCCTGTTCCTGCTCCTGCTGTTCCTCCTCGTCCTCCTCCTCTTTCTCCTGCTCCTCCTCCTCCTCCTGCTCCTCTCCCTTCTCCTCGGTCGTAGCTCTCCTTCTCCTTCTCCTTCTTCTTCTCCTTCTCCCTCCCTCCCTCCTCCCCCTTTCCCCCCCTTTTTCCCTCTCCCCCCACATTCCTCTCTGCCTTTGCTTCTTGCCGGCCGCAAATTACGCGCCCGCGTCGGAGGTGACCAACCCCGCCATCGACCCCTACCGAGAGGCGTCTCCTTCGCGCCGTTCGGGGCGTGCCAAAGCGAGCTGGTAGAGGGGGGGAGGAGGCAGAAAAGGAGGAGGGTTTCCGTCTCCTTTGGTGAAGGGGAGGGGGAGGAGGAGGAAGGGGAAGAGGACGATGATGAGGAGGAAGAACAGGAGGAACAGGTCGAGGAGGAGGAGGAGGAGAAGGAGGAGGAGGAGGAGGAGGAGGAGGAGGAAAGAAAAAGTAGAGGAGGAGGAGGAGGAGGAGGAGGAGGAGAGAGGAGAGCAGCGCGAGGAGAGTGGGGAGGGGAGGAGGAGGAGGAAGGAAGGAGGAGGAAGGAGGAGGAGGAGGAGGATGGGGGGGGGGGGGGGGGGGGGGGGGGGGGGGGGGGGGGGGGGGGGGGGGGGGGGGGGGGCGGGGGGAGGAGGAGGAGGAGGAGGAGGAGGAGGAGGAAGAGGAAGAGGAATAATAATAATAATAAGAAGAAGAAGAATACGAATACTAATAATAAGAAGAAGAATAAGACAAATAATAATCAGAAGTCGAATCATACTACCAATAAGAAGCATAAGAGGAATAATAATAATCATGCAAAGAACAATAATACTGATAATAAGAAGAAGAAGACGAATACGAATACGAATACGAATACGAATGCGAATAATAATAAGACGAATAATAAGAATAAGACAACAAAGAAAATTAAGAATAACATAATACGAATACTAATAATACTAAGAATAATACGAAGAAACATAATAATAAGAAAAAACATAATAATCATAATACTGATAATAAGAAGAAGACGAATAATAAGAACAACACTACGAATAATAGTAATCAGAATAATACCAACAATAATACTAATATTTATAATACTAATATGACGAATCATACTAAACATAAGAAGATTAATAATAAGTATACGAATAGAACTAATAAGAAGAATAATAACAACTTATTAATAAGAAATAGTAATACGAAGACTAATAACAATACTAATAAGACGAATATTAATATTAATGATGATAACAATAATACTAATACTACTAATAATACTAATCATAATAATAATAATAATCATAATAATATTAATAATAAGAATAATAAGCATAAAATAATATTAATAATAGTATTAATAATAAATAAATATAATAATAAAATAATAATAATAATGATAATAATACTAATCATATCAATGATCATAATAATAATCATAATAATAATAATAATAATAATAATAATAATTATTATTATTATTATTATTATTATTATTATTATACTATAATAATAAATAAGAATAATCATAATAAAATATCATAAAATATCAGATACTACGCATAATAAGAATAATCATAAATAAAAGAGGAGGAGGCGGGGGGGGCGGAGGAGGAGGAGGAGGAGGAGGAAAGGAGGAGGAGGAGAGAGGAGGAGGAAGGAAGAAGAGAGGAGGAGGAGGAGAAGGAGGAAGAGGCGGAGGAGAAGGAGGAAGGAGGAGGAGGAGAGGAGGAGGGCCGGAGGGCGGAGGGCGGAGGGCGGAGGGCGGAGGGCGGAGGGCGGAGGCGGAGGCGGAGGCGGAGGAGGAGGAGGAGGAGGAGGAGGAAGAGGAGGAGGAGGAGGAGGAGGAGGAGGAGGCGGAGGATGGCCTCCCTTCGTCCTCCTCCCTGGCCCTGCTAAAGGTCTCGATTTTCGCGTCGTGCCGAAAATCCAGGTTCGAGGATTGCTGCTTCCAAGTGTTTTCCACCCTTGTTGTGTTTACGACTGGGTTCCCCTCGAATTTCTACTCAGAATTCGCCCCTGGAGAGGTTGTGGGGCCGAGTTTCGGCCCCCGAAGGTCAGATTTCCTCTCGCTGTGACAGAATCACAGCGGCCTTTGGCAACTTTCGGCTTCCGGGGCCGCCCACCGGTCCCTGGGCGTGGGGCCTCGTCCTCGCCCGCCTCCCTGCCGGCACCCCCCTGGCAACTTTTTGCTCGAGGAATTGTTCCTTCTTCTCGATCCTCCCTCCTCCTCCTCCTCCTCCTCCTCCCCTCTTTCTCCCTCCTCACTCCTCCTACCTCCTCCTCTACCTCCCTCCCTCCTCCCCTCCTCCCTCCTCCTCCTCCTCTCCTCCCCTCCTCCTTTTCTCCTTCTCCTCTCCTCTCCCTCCCCCCTCCATCCTCCTCCTTTCTCTCCACCTCACTCCCCTCCTCCTCCTCCTCCTCCTCCTCCTCCTCCTCCTCCTGCTCCTCTCCTCCTCCCCCTCCCTGGCGGCAGGGCGCCGCGAGGAATGGGAGGGGCAGCGCCCGCTGGGGATCTGATGCCCGCGGTCCTGAGCTCTGAGCAGGGCGGGGGGAGGAAGCGGAGGTGCACGAGCAGGGGGAGATGGAGGAGGAGGAGGGGGATGCGGGGCCGCGCCATCCCCATGTCCGAGCAGGTCCGTTCGGTGCCGCGACCGCGCGCATGGCCCTCCGCAGAGCCCCGAGAGTGTGTGGTGGAGGCGTCGGCTCCTTCGTGGAGCTTGGGAACGCCATCGCCGCACGTGGGGCACATCTTGTTCTGAGCGTGTCTCATCCTGCCTCCTCCTCCTCCTCCTCCTCCTATTCCTCCTCCTATTCCTCCTCCTATTCCTCCTCCTATTCCTCCTCCTCCTCCTCCTCCTATTCCTCCTCGTCCTCCTCCTCCTCCGCGGCCCCTCTTCCACTTGTCCCCCTGCCGGGGTGCACTCCTGCCAGCGCGAGGAGGGGCCCAGCCGGCCCAGAGGCAGGGAGGCGGCGGGACCGCCGGACGGAGGACGGACGGAGCAGGGTTGGCAACGTTGGAGGGCGCGAACGCGGGAGTGAGGGGGAGGGAAGCGCGCGCTGGTATTTCGTGTACAGTGGAGGCCCATGCCACGAAGCACCCTGCTTGCCTCCAGGGTGCCCTAGGGTTCTCGGGTTTCGATGGTTTTGCTGTGGGCGGCGTGACGTGCCCACACCAAGAATCAACGGACGCCCTGGGGTTTCAGGGTTGGGTTTCTTGCGGAAGGTTTCTTGTGGACTGGCCCCCAGTGTAGTCGGTTGACTACAACATTGATTCGCCCCCGAAACAGATGTTCTCGCCAAAGCCAGGGCCAAAACATTTCGTATAACCTGAGCAGAACGGACATTGGACATTTGTTTCAATCGACGAGAAAACCAAGCTTGGGGCACATCAGTTCGGTACAGTCAGCCCCGATTAGTAGGTCGACCCTGCCAAATCAAGGGTACCCTCGTGTCCTGTGTCTCGCGACCAATGCCTCCTATGGCAATGTGGCCCTCGAAAGGGTCTTTTGCCCTTTCGCGTGTCCTGTCCAATGAAGTCCGACTGTAGTCGATCCCTTTCTCGAGGACTGTGCCGTCCCGCGGGCCACCTCTGGCGCGCCGGGGGCGGAGTCGGGCGCTGTGACTCCCGGGCAACAGCGGGGCCGAGCGATGGTCCGAAAGTGATGCGAGTGAGCGAGGGCCAGAGGAGGAGGAGGAGGAGGAGGAGGAGGGCGGAGGAGGAGGATGAGGAGGAGGAGGAGCAGGAGGAGGAGAAGGAAGAGGAGGAGGAGGAGGAGGAGCGATGATGATGATGATGCTGACGATGATGATGATGATGATGATGATGATGATGATGATGATGATGATGATGATGATGATGATGCTGACGATGATGATGATGGTGGTTGTGGTGGTGGTGGTGATGATGATGATGATGCTGATGATGATGGTGATGGCGATGCTGGTGGTGGTGGTGGTAGTGATAATGATGATGATGCTGATGATGCTGATGATGCTGATGATGATGACGATGATGTTGATGATGATGATGATGCTGACGATGATGATGATGCTGCTGCTCCTGATGATGATGATGCTGCTGATGATGATTATGATGTTGATGCTGATGCTGATGATGATGCTGATGTTGATGCTGGTGGTGGTGGTGGTGGTGGTGGTAGTGATGATGATGATGCTGATGATGATGATGCTGATGATGCTGATGATGCTGATGATGATGACGATGATGATGATGATGATGCTGACGATGATGATGC
>CAUYUJ010021721.1:112720-134633 GCA_963575745.1 Prorocentrum cordatum | reverse complement strand
GGTGGGGGTGGGGGTGGAACGTTGGCGCCTCTGTCGTCCCCCCCTCTCTGCACAACGCCCGAGCTGCTGCTGCACCCCGGCCCAGCCGGGCGGCCCCACCGCGACCACGGGAGCTGCGCGCAGGCGTCCACGACGACCCGCGGGCTGACCACGAGGTCCGCGGCGACTGCGGGCCAGGTGTCCTCGGCGGCCCGCAGCCGCTCGGCGGCCGCGCTGGGGCCCTCCCGCGGCCGCGGCCCGGCCGCCCGCGCCTCCGCTGGCCGCGGGCAGGCGGAGGAGGGCAGAGGAACCAAAAGCGGCACAAGCTCGAGGGCCTGGCACATGGCACTCCTCCTCCTCCATCCCCTCCTCTTCCACCTCCCCTTCCTCCTCTCCTCCTTACCTCCTCCTCCCCTCCTCTCTCCTCCCCTTCCCCTTCCTCCTCCTCTACCACCCCTCACCCTCCCCCTCCCCCCTTCCTACACTCCTCCTCCTCCTCCTCCTCCTCCTCTTCCTCCTCCGCCTCCTCCTCCTCCTCTTCGTCGTCCTCCTCCTCCTCCTCCTCAACATCAACCAGGGAGGGGTACAATTTGGGAAGGCGATCCTACATCTTGGTACTGGTGATAATCTCTCGGCCACCCAGGGAGAAGTCTGAATATCACTACCATCACCGAGATCTGGATCATCTTCCCTCGGTGGCTGGGGGTGACCTCTAGGCCACCCGAGAAGAAGCCCGAGTATCACTACCATCACCGAGATCGGGATCATCTTCCCTCGGCGAAGGCTACCGCCGATGCTGGTGCTGGTACTGGCCTCTAGGCCTCCGACATGCGGGAACTGTCGGAGGTCCGCGCGGACTCCTTGTATCGGCGCCGGAGGCGCCGCCAGGGGGGGCCCCAGCACCGATCCAAGAAATCCGTGCGGACCCCCGAAGCCTGTGCTTATGCTGCTGTTTGCTCCTCGGGAGGCGCAGGGCGGCGCGTGGGCCATAGCCCCTCCCGCAGCTCAGCCAAAATGGCTGTTTTTTTATGGAGAGGGAGAGGACACAGGGGCGACTGCGCCGCCGAGAAAGAGAGGCAGAAGGACGACCAGGAGCAGGATCACGAGTAGGAGCAGAAGCCAAGAGGAGGACGAGGAGGACCGGGAGTCGTCGTGGAACAGAAGGAGCCAGAGCGACGAGGAGCAGACGGAACAGCGGGAGGTGAAGGAGGGGGACGAGAAAGAAAGGAGGTGGTAGGCAGATGAGGAGGGGGAGGATGAGGCTAGAGGGAGGGATGTGGAGGACGAGGAGGAGGACGAGGAGGAGGAGGCGGATGGGGAAGGAGAAGTTCAAGGGTGACGCCCACGAGGCGGAAAGGGGATGACGAGGCGGCGGCGGAGGGCGGAGGGCCAGGAGCTGAGGCGCGAGGCCGAACCAACGCGCAGCGCACCTCGCCGCTGCTGCGAGGCACACCGCTCCGCCCCCGCGCCCGCCCAGGGCCTCCTCCTCCTCCTCCTCCCCCCTCCTCCCCCTCCTCCCCCTCCTCCTCCTCCTCCCCCTCCTCCTTCTCCTCCCCCTCCTCCTTCTCCTCCTCCTCCTCCTCCTCCTCCTCTTCCTCCTCCTCCTCCTCCTCCTCCTCCTCCCCCTCCTCCCCCTCCTCCCGGCCTCGCCCACGCGAAGCCCACGGGCGAGGCGGGCGACGGCCCGAGCGGCGCGCGGCAGGCTCGGGGGGACTCGGCCGGGCCTGGGGCAGAGGAGCGTCCTCCGAGAGCATGACTGGCCATCGCTCGGACGTCCATTCCCCGTGTTTTTTTTGGGGTTCGTGCGTGGTCTTTTCGCCGAATGGTCGAGGATGCTCCTCGATGGTCCTCGCCGAAAAAGACATGCACACGTCCGAGCGATGCCAGGACGAGGCCCTCCGCTGGCCAGGCCCGAGGGCGTCCGGAGGCGCAGTCGACCCGCAGGGAGGAGGGCGCCCGAGGAGGCCGGAAGGGCCCTCGGAGGGCCGTGCCGGCGCTCCGCGAGCGGGTCGCGGCCGGCGACGAGGGACAAGGGCGGGCCGACGAGGAGGGATGCAGGGGCGACCTCGGAGAGCTGCTCGTCCTTGCTGTGCGGGTTGGTCGTGCCCTCGCGGAGGATGCACAAGAGCCTTGGCAAGAGGATCCAACAGAAGCCAACAAACATCCAACATAAACCAAAAGAACAGAACACCCAACAACATCCATCAGAAACACGAGAACCTTGGCAAGAAGATCCAACAGAAGCCAAAACAACATCGGGCAAGCCTCCCAGCACCGACCTCGACCTCGGACCTCGGACCGACCGTGTGCCCGTGGGGTCGGGGACCTGCGGCCCCAGGTCAGTCTGTCCCTTCGGGACCCTGCAGGATCCCGCGGGATCCCGCAGGATCCCGCGGGATCCTCCCCTCCCCCCTCCCCCTCCGCCTCCCCCTCCCCTCCCCCTCCCCCTCTCCCTCCCCCTCCTCTGCGCGTGGCCGACTCTAGCTTCCCGCCTCGGCTCGCCGCCGAGGGAAGACAGCACGAGGCCAGCCCCCCCCATGGGCGCGCCGCCGTGCAGGACCTGCCCGCCGTTTCCTCTCGCGCTCCTCGCGGTCACCGCAGCGGGGCGCGCAAGGGGGCGCGGGCCAGGCGGACGCCGACCCGTCCGCCCGCGCGCCAGTCCTGGCGGGGCCAAGCCTGGGCCCAGGCTCGATGGAATGCGCCCCACTCCCCTGCGAAGCCAGGGGGGGCAACGTCGTCCGCTGGTCCGAGCCTGGCGGGGATCCTACGAGCGGAGGGGGGGGGGGGGGGCAGCGAAGCAACCCAGCATCGCGTGTACAGCGCCCCTGGTCATGCTGCATCGTCGGGGGGGCACCTCGTCTATCCCGTCGCATCACCATTCGCGCCGACTCCGCGTCGAATCCACGCTGAATCAGCGTCGAATCCGCGCCAATCTCGCGCCGAACCCGCGTCGAGTCCAAGAAACGACCACCACTTTCAGTACAGAAAACAGTCCCCCGAAGTTGAAGCCAGAGCCATCCCAACCGTCGTTAAATCACCCGTGCATCGGCTACGTCGGCGATGCATCGGCGGCGGCGGCGTGGGGAAAATTGGGCTCCACATCGAGCAGCATCGCCGATGCTTCGGCGATGCGGCGCAATCCACAGACCCCATCTACTCCGACCCCATCCGCGAGGCCTGGGGCAGCGCAACCCTGGGGTCTCGGGAGGCGTCAGCCGACCACCTGCGCCGATCCTGGCCGGATGTCGACCTCTGGGGCTCAGGACCAGTGCGTGCCAGGATCGGTGCAGGGGCCACTCGACGCCCCCCGATGGGACGCGCCGCCCCGCTCTGGATCATCCGTCCCAGATCGTCCTCTTCCTGCTTCTCCTCCTCCTCCTCCTCCTGGCCCCGCTCCTGCTGATGTTCGTGCTTCAATCCTCAATCCTCGATCCTCGAATCACGATCCTCGATCCTCCTCCTCCTCATTCTCCTCTTCCTCCTGCTCCTCCTCCTGCTCCTCCTCCTGCTCCTCCTCCTCCTCCTCCTCCTCCTACCCCTCCTCCTCATCCTCCACCTCCTGCTCCGCCTCCCCCTCCTCCTCCTCCTCCTCCTCCTCCTCCTCCTCCTCCTCCTCCTACTCCTTTCATCGTCCTCTTATGATTGTTGCTAATCTCATCACTATCGTCACCATCCTTATTAGTAATGGTATTAGTACCCGTATCATGTATACTATGGCTCATTATTTATCGTACGACTATTACCGTTATTCTTAGTAGCATCGCAACCATGTGTAATATGGATGTTAATGTTTCTAGTACTAGTCATACTGGTAGTATGAGTAATACGATGATTGTTATTCGTATCAGTTGTACTATTAGTAATACTATTAACATTCGCATGCGTACTATTGCTAGTCGTAGTGTTGCTATTATTACTAGTATTCACCGTATACTAGTGGTGTTACTGCTGGTCGTAGTATGACATGCTAATGATTGTTATGATCGTTATTGATAATAATAATAGAATGATTCTCATCTGTTCATCCGTATTCTCAGTATGATTACTGATATTCGGAGTCACACTATTCTTCTTATCATGATATGATTAGTGGTTTCTTGTTATGGTGATTAGTCTGATTCGTCTTGTCGTTACTCGTATTATTGATACTACCACTGCTGTTATTATTACTCTGATTCATATTACAGCAAGGTCATTAATATTGTCATTATTCGTAATCGTCTTCTCTTGTATGTTCACAGTATTATTACTCTTCGTGGTAAGATTATTCTCATTGTTCCTACTAGTATTGCTCTTATTCTTATTCGTATTCGTCTTCGTCTTCTTTTATCATTGCTGATACTAATATATTATTGCTATTGTTGTTACTAGTATTGGTATTATTCGTATTCTTATTATTACTATTATTACTATTCTTACTATTGTTATTAGTCTTATTCTTAGTATTATTATTCTTATTATTATTACTATTACTATTATTATTATGATTAGTATTATTAATAATAATATTATTATTATTCCTCCTCCTCCCTGGATCCTCTATTCTCTCTACCCCGCATCCCCTGGCCTCCCTCCTCGGCCGTGCCTCCTCGCTCCTCCCCTGCTCTCGCTCCTCCCGCTGCCCTCCCCCCCTCCTGCCCCTCGCCCCTCCGCAGCCAGGGTCGGGAGCGGCCAAGAGGGGGGGGTGTCCAAGAGGGGGGGGGGGGGAACAAATCGTGGCCGGCGGCACGTGCGCGGCCCATCGGGGGGGCCAGGGACGCAGTGGAGCCAGAAGAGGCGCCCTGAAATCGGAGGAAACACCCTGGCCCCCGCCATGATTTCCCCCCCCCTAGTCATCACCCCCCTCTTTGCCGCCCCCGACTGGGGCCGCCCCCCCCCCCCCCCGATGTAGGAGGCCTGGAAATGGGCACCAGCACCAACACAGGGTGTTGCCTCCACAGGGGGAAGATGATCCTGGATTTCGGTGTCGGCGGTAATATTTTTCGGCCACCTTGGAAGCCAGAATATGACCACCATCGCCGGGATCGGGATCTTCTTATCCCCAGGTGGAAGCAAACCGCCGATACTGGTGTTGGTGTCAACCTCTATCGGGTCGGGCGAAAGGGGGGGATAGCAAAGGGGGGGTTTGAGAATCAGCTCACGTAGCTGATTTTCACGGCGCCTCCCGGCGCTGGAGGCGGCTATGTCTCGAGGAATGGGCCCCTCGGTGAGGCCGAAACCAGCTGCATGCAGCAAATTTCGTAACCCCCCCTTTCCCAATCCCCCTCTTTCGCCCGACCCGACTCTAGGCCTGCGACGATGCAGAGGCCCCGGGCAGCAGCGCGGGGGCCCCGAGAGAGCCGGCGCCCTCTCCGAGGGCCCCCGGGCGCCTCACCGCGGCTGCCTCGGCACCTGCCCGAGGGGCAGCTCGCCGCCCTGCGGGCGTGCGCGCGCGCGCCGGCCGGCAGGCCGCGGCAGCGGCGCGGAGGGTCCCTGCGCGCTCGTGTGGGGGGGGGGGGGCGGAGCCCACTGCCATCTCCCTTCTTCCTGATTATTCCTCCTCCTCCTCCTCCTCCTCCTCCTCCTCCTCCTCCTCCTCTTCCTGATCCTGTTCCTCCTCCTCCTCCTCCTCCTCCTCCTCCTCCTTCTCCTCCTCCTCCTCCCCCTCCTGCTCCTGTTTTTCCTCCTCCCACGAGATCGATTATCTTCCTCTTCCTCTTCATCCTCCTCCTCCTCCTGTTTTTCCTCCTCCTCCTCCTCCTCCTCCTCCTCCTCCTCCTCCTCCTCTGCCTCCTAACCCTACGAAACGAACAACGACCGCCCGGGCGAGATCGCTAGCACACACGAGAGAGTCAGAAGAGACAGAACGAACACTCTGTGAGGAAACCCGGACACGTTCGGTGAGTTCGGAGCCCGCGGGTCCGCGCCAGGGAAGGGAAGTCCCGACTGCAATCCCAGTGCAGGCAGTGGTTATGTCAAAAGATCCCAATGCGAAGGGTCCATAAAACGATATCGCAGAATGATTCCGTGTCCTCCCCACCCCCGCGATACATCACACTGCTTCTGGAATGTGGAGCATCCTCAACCGCACGACAAAAACTGCACACGTGATGACTCGACATATATATATATATATATATATATATATACAGGCACTTGTTGAACGGGCCACAAGTCTTGACACAGCACGTACTGTCAAGTACATGGTTATCCGCCACCGTGCCTCGGGCACGGCGTGGGCGTGTCCCCAGGTCCGCCCCTGGTCTTCAACCTTCTGGATGAAGGATTCTGAACAAGGGCCTGGACCCAAAGCTCCCAAATCTCTGGCGGTCTGGGCTCGCTAATCGCATGACTTTGTCGGGCCCTGACATCAGGTCGGGCATGCCCTTCTGCAGGCGGATTTTGGAAGAAGAATAATAAAACATGCCCCTAATTATGAAAGTAATAGAAACATCGTCCCCAGACTACTTTTTCATTCTTCTCGGTCCCAGGGGGCCCTGGCCCGCGAAGGCCCCGAGTCGCCGAACGATCGGTCCAAGACGCCCAACATGGCCTCCAGACGGCCACTGAGGCCTCCAAGACGACCCAAGAGGCCTGCAAGAGGCACCCCAAGAGGCCCCCCAAAGGCAACATTCATTGAGTTCCCGTAGGTTTCTGAGAGTTCGTGGCTCGCCTTTTCGGCTTCCTGGCGCTCCGAAAAGCGCCCAAGATCGCCCCAAAACACCTTCAAATAGAGCCTCAAAGCGGCCCAAGGGGGCACCAAAACAGCTAAGGCCTCCAAAACGGCCCAAAAGGCCCCCAAGACGGCTCCAAGAAAGGGCCCAGACGGGGTGCCCGAACGGACATGTCCAACCCTCGGCTCCGAGATCCCCAAGAGGCCCTAAGAGATCCAAAGAGGCCCCCGAGAAGCGATCACGTAACCTTCAATGACCCCCAAACGGCTTCCAAGAGGCCCTCACCCAAAACTGCTCCGAGGAGGCCCCCGAGAGGGTTTCGAAGAGACCCCATGAAACATCCTTGAGGACTCAAGCCCACAATCCAATCACGGTGGCGGGGTGGGCCAAAAGCACCTCGATAGATATAACATATTGTGCTGCTCCAGCAAAAACTGCTACAAGATAAGTAAATGTTGTCAGAAAAGAAAATCGCATATCGAACGCCCCTCTAATACATCAAACCAATACAACCAATATGTAGAATCGGTTGCCAACACGGCATCAACAAATGCGGCGCTGCGCGCGCAAATGAAAACTGAAATAACGCGCGCGCTTCGCGCGCTTTGGTTCTAGCCCAGCCACTGGAGCTGTGATGACACGAAGGTCGGGATTTGCGGGCGTCTCGCTGTCGGAGAAGGGTTTCGACCGTCGCGGGTCAGTTGTGAGATGTCGTCGTGCGTCGTGCGTCGTGCGTCGCGCGTCGTCGTCGTCGTCGTCGTCGTCGTCGTCGTCGTCGTCGCCTGGGGGGGAGGGGCGTTGTGGACATCCTTCTGATTTTCCTGGGGGAAAGGGGGCATGACGGGGAGCGGGGGGGTCCGGCGGGTCCCCCCACTGATTTTCCCAGGGGGGTGGTGGGAGAGGTCAAGACCCCACTGTCAATTTTCCATTTGCCCGGGGGTATCCACACACACACTCCAATAATCTTCCTGCGTGTGTGGTGCGGGTGTGGGGGGGGATCCGACCCCCCCGCCTCCCCGTATACGCCTGCAGCGGCAGAAGGTGCCATGCCCGATGTCTTAAAGCGGCGTGGAGTCCTCGGGGACATCCTCGCAAAGCCTGGGGGAGACCGCGGGATAGTTATGCTGGGAGCTGATGCGGTGCTGTTGAAGGGGAACTGGGACACACAAATAAATACACACAAATAAAATCATTCCCCATATTTTCCCATATTTTCTGGGTTTCTGTCTCCCCCCCACTTCCCATATTTTCCCATATTTTCCTGGGAGTCGACGATTAATTGTGTCTGTGTGTTTTTTTCCCTCCTGAGCTGTGGACGCCACCCGGGGTAGCCTTAGAACGTCGTGGGAGGGTGGACCTCCCGAGCCAAGTTTGGAAGGCGCCTGTAGCAGAGGCGCAGATGGATAGATCGATGGTCGCCGCCAGTCAAAGCCAAGCCGACGGAGCGACGGAGCTTGGGCGCAGATAGATGGGCAGAAGTTGCACAAACGTGTCGGTGCGACGGCGCCTGGGAGGGCATCTGTAAGTAAACGGATGCACCACGCCAGCCAGGCAAAGCAAGAGGGCGCACGGCAGACAGACTCGCGGGAGCAGCTGGCGCCGCCGCGAAGCGGATCGAAGGACGGCTGATATTATAAACTATGTAAGCGAAAATCGTGTAATCATATATGTGTATATATATATATACACAAAAACAAACGCACGACACACTGAGTCGCAACAGACGAAACAAATTTGCTTAGCGGCACAAGTCGCTGCGAGACCCATCGTAGCCTCATCTTCCCCCCCCCCTCCCCTCCTCGCCCTCCTCCTCGTTTTCGTTCGCTCCTCCGCGCAGCCCCCGTCGCGTCGCGCCCTCCATCCCGTCTGTTCCGTTGCTGCCTAAACTTCCCAATTCTTCGATTGGCTCTGGAAAATTTCGTTTTTGTCAACTCTAGAAATATTGCGGCAGCCTCTAGGTTCCGGAATTGCATATATGACGTCTTTGAAACGATATTCGCATAGTGTTGCTCGAATAAGAACTTACACACATCAAAAACTCAAGTTATCGAAATACGCAACTGACCCTAATGCTGAATCAACCGAAATTACTCTTGAGCCATGATTGATTCACAGAAAACGAATTGCGTCCTCCGCCCGCTCCATCAGCGCGAAACGAAACTCGCGCAGTTGACCCACGCCGCGGCCAAACGCAAATGCGCACAGGACCGCGCCGACCCATCGTCTGAAGAGCTGGGCAGCGACCCCGGCGCGCCCGCGCAAACTCATCGCTGCGCCCTCTTGCAGCGGCGCCGCGCAGAGCACGCCGGCCACGTCGAAGCCCCATCTGCGAGCGTTGACGCCCAGCCCGCCGCGAGGGCGCGCGCGAGGAGGAGGAGGAGGAGACGGAGGAGGAGGAGGACAAGGAGGATGAGGAGGAGGAGGAGGAGGAGGAGGAGGAGGAGGAGGAGGAGGCGACCCCCCCAGCGCGAGGGCGGGCCCGCCGCGCCCCCGCACAGCGCGTCGGCCCCGGAGGCCGCCCGCCGCGCGCAGGCGCCCAGCGCGCCTGGCGCGCCGCGGGCCCCTTCTCCGCGACCGCGCGGGCCGCGCAGAAGGAGGCGCCGCGGCTGCAAAGCCGGCGGCGCAGCGCAACAGCTGCGCGCGCGCGCGCTCGGCGGGCCAATTGGGGCGAGGACCTGCGGGCCGCGCCTGGGCCGCACTTCCCACGGCTCAGCCGCGCGCAGAGAGGGGCGGCGGAGGGAAGGGGCTGCCGGCGCTCCCCCCCCTCGCTGGGAAGCGCGGGCGCCCCCCGTGAAGCGCAGACGGCTGCTCCTCAGACGGCGCCCCCGGCGCGCGCGGGAAGCCGCTCCCTCGAAGGGCGGCCCGCCCCTCTCTAAGCGGCGGCCTCCTTCTAACCGACCCCCCCCCATCCCCCCGCCCCCTCGCGCGCGCCGACGAACGGCGCCGCGCGCGCTCGGAACGCGGCTGGGGGCGCAGCAGCGCCGCGCCGCGCAGGGCCCCGCCTTGTCGCTGCCGCGCCACGTGATGCTCGGGATGCCGCCGCCAGTCTGTGAACTCGCCCTGCTTCGCTCAAAAGGCTCGGATGGAGACGAGGAGGAGGAGGCGGAGGATGGAGAGGGGGAGGAGGAGGAGGAGGAGGAGGAGGGCAAGGGGAGGAGGAGGAGGAGGAGGAGGAGGAGGAGGAGGAGGAGGAGGAGGAGGAGGAGGAGGAGACGGGGCCTGGGGCCTCTTCGGAGCTGGCGGGGGCGCCCGGGCGCGCGCCGGCGGCCTTGGGCGCCCCGTGGGGACGGGGGGCTTGGAGCGCCAGTTCGATTCGCCCTTCTCGGGCCCCTGCCAGGGCCCTGCGAAGGCCCTCGGGGAGTCCATCTCGGGCGCCTCTCCGGCCGTTTCGGGAGCTCCCCGGGCCCTCTCGGAGCAGCTGGGGCGGTCCTGTGGGGCTGTTAAGACGGAGATGCGCATTCGCGAGCCTCTCGCGGGGATGGGGGCGACTTGCGCGTCTCGGGGCCCTCTTGGGGGTCGTCTTGGAAGCCCCCCGGGCAGTTTGGAAGCCTTCTTGGCTGTTTCTGAACTCTCCTCGGCGCGCCGGAGCACGGTCCCAGCCGGCTCAGAAGGCATGCCGGGCATTTCGGAGGCCGCGAAGCGGCGATTCGGAAGCCCCGGCGGCCATCTGGCGCGCGCCGCGACGAAGCCGGGCCGCCAATCCCCAGGCAGGGGGGGGGTGGAGGAGGGGGGCGGCCGATCATCTCGCGCGCCATTGCACTCCCAGCGAGCGGGGGCTGGCGGATTCGCAAACGTTAACAAGGCAACCATTCGCCCGAGCGCGCTCGGCGCGGCGCAAGCCACCACAAGGCCACTTGGGGCGGGTCGTTGTTGCGCCCTTGCAGTGGCCGGGGCGCGTCGGGGAGAAAGCTGGCTCGGGCGGCATCGGCTTGAAGCCGATGTCGCCCAGACTCCTCCTCCTCCTCCTCCTCCTCCTCCTCCTCCTCCTCCTCCTCCTCAGGTTCCTCAGACTTCTCCCAGAAGCGCTGGCGCGTTGCGCATGCCCGCGCACGCGCCGGCAGAAGCCGGCTGCCGCGCCGCCCAGGCGCGCCGCCGTCGCAGTTCCCAGGCCAGTCGGTGGCCCGCACTTCCTGCTCCAAGATGGGGTCCCGAGTAGGAGCTCCAACGCGCGCGCCCGCAGTCCAGTGACTGAGGGCGGTCGCCCACGGTGGCTGGCAAGTGGCGGGTCCGCTCGGCGACCCCCGCGCGCTGGTGCAGGTCTCCCGCGGCAGGCCCGGGTCGAGCCGGGCGTCGAATCGCCCGACAGCACCCTGCCCTTCAGCCGACGAAACTCGTGGAGCGACCTCCTGAAGGGCAGTCAAGAGCAACGGCGCGTTTTCGCAGGTCTCTTGTTTCGCCGGATGTTCTCTGGGCACGCAACGGGCGTGCGTCTTGCCGCCCTCCAGAAAACGCTTCACGCTGCCCCAGTGGCACCACTTCTTGGTGGCCTCACCGTCCTCGACGTCGATGCAGAGGACCATCTCGCGGCCGCGCAACAACCCTAGCTGGGGTGATCTTCCGTCGGGTCGCTCATTCGTCCGGTAGGTGAGTGTCAGGAGCTTGATGATTGAACAAGAAAGACTTGGCCACGTTGGCGATGCTCATGGGACACAGATTCCTGTATGTACCCGCCTGGCGACCAGCGCGACGTACACGCCCTTATGGGGTGCCCGTCGATTTTGCCGTTGCCGGGGATCTTCGTCATAGTAACGTAAAACGCGACCGCGCGGAAGCAAGTGCACGCGCCGTCCTGGGGGCACTCGTCGCGGATCTGCACCCCCACAAGTTTGGCCCTGCGAACAATCTCCTTCGCCGTCACTGCTTTGTTGGCCTTGGTGAGCTGCGCGGCCACGTCCAACATGGACGCCGGCCACGTCGTTCTCCAGCATGGACGCCACCAAACGTTTGTCGCCCTGTTCCTCTAGGTCCGCAACTAAAACCTAAAACCTTGTCTCCGTCGTCAGCGCGCGGATCGTTTTCAACATTTGGCTCTCTCCGTTGCGCCGCGCACATCTTTCAAAACTTTGCAACAGCATTAAGGATGGAAGGCGGGTCGTTTTCAATATGCAGCTCTCGCCCCAGCGCCTCGCACACTGGAGGGTGGGTGGTTTTCATGATGTGGCTCTCGCCTGGGCGCCGCGCGCATTCGTGCAAACAGTTGGCAGCATTTGTTGCTATCGAGGACGGCCCATTTTCAAAGTGTTGTTGTCGCCCTAGCGCCGCGCAAGTTCGCATTCACATTCTGCAGCCGTTTCAAGGATTTGTATGGGTGAAGTCCCAAGAATGATTCTCAGGACGCAACCATCATAACGATTCGTGGTTGGAGTCTCAGGAACGGCGTTCTGGCACGAATTCGGGTTGTCAGGACGCAACAGTCACGTTGACTCCCAGCGTCGATGTCCAAGAAATGGTGTTTTGCCACGGTTGAAAATTATCAGACGGTTGACTTCCGATGGGGTACCTCCCGCAATGAAAAAAATGGAGACCGATGAAGAGGCAACTGGGAGAGAGGGTTTTCAGTAGGGGCCCTTCCACAAGAAACCTTCCACAAGAAATCCAACCCTGAGACCCCAGGACGTCAATTGATTTTTGGTGTGGGAACTTCACGATTTCCATAGCAAAACCGTCGAAACCCAAGAAACCCAGGGCACCCTGGAGGCAAGCAGGGTGTTGCTTAGCATGGGCCTCCACTGTATTGCAACATCGTTGAGGCGTCTTGGATTTACACTAGTCCTCCTCCTCCTCGTCGCCCTCCTCCTCCTCCTCCTCCTCCTCCTCCTCCTCCTCCTCCTCCTCCTCCTCCTCCCTCCTCCCTCCTCCCTCCTCCCTCCTCCCTCCTTCCTCCTCCCTTCTCTCCCTCCTCCCCCCCTCCTCCCACCCCCCCCCAGAAGGCACCCCGCTTACGAGGAGGTGCCTGGGCGATGTTGGCCTTCTTCGGTGTGCCCCCAAACAAAGCCTTCCTGAGGCATCCAGAGAACACCAAAATACCTCCAGAGACGCCGTGGAGGCTTCGGGAAACCGCCAAGTGTCCTCCCGAGGGGGATGAGCAGGGGGGAATGACGGCTTCGGGAGACCCCTGGCACAGTCCCCCTGAGGGGGAAGGGGGGGAAGGACGGTCGGCTTCCCCTCCCGAGGTTCCCCGAGATCCCACAGCAGGATCTCTCGCGCTGGCCATGCGAGGTGAGGTGTGGGTGCTGCTCTGTGGTGCACCTGGCAAAACGAGTGTTGGGCACGAGTCTTCTTGGCTGCGGTAACTGAATCGTGCAATCGTCGCTTCCAGAGTGACTCCCACAGCACCGATCATGACACCTACGTGGCTACAGTCAAAAACCCTAATAAGGACGCGCGGTAAGGACGCAAGACCCTTGGAAGCCGAAGTTGGGATTTTGGGGGCGGCGGACGACGAAAACCTCAAGGACGCAAGAGCAAGGAAGAGCAAGGACGCAAGGGCACCCTGAGCAGAGTCGCGCGTCCTTATTCGGGTTTTTGACTGTAAGACATCGCCACTGTCTGGTGCCGCTTCGGCGCTCTGCTTCAGGGAGCGGGCGGGCGTGAAGCTGCCCATCGGCCCTCCGAAACTCCAGCGACTGCACGCGAAACTGCGGCATGCACGATCGCTTGGGGATGCCCCCCCGGCGCAGTGGCGCTGGACTCTCATGGTGCGACGCAGCCGGTGCGAGGTTCGATATCATGCGATGTGCTTGCTATGTTCATGCCGAGTGGAAGGGATGTCCGGCTGTGGCCTCCGCCAAGCGGTATCACATCGGTTCACCACATGCGGCCACGTCCCTCCAAGCCAACTCCCTGCTACGGCGCTTCCGCGGGCAGTCCTTTCGCCTCTGCACGATGACGCTAGACAGATGGTCCAGCATCGGCCCAACTTCCTGGCGGGCAATCAGTAGAGGGAGCCAAGCCATCTGAAGCATCATGCAAATACACCAATGGCAACCAATGTCGCACTATGCCGTTTCCGCCTCGACAGCTCGGCATACTCGGGGGGTCTCGTCACGGGACGAGGGATCATCCGATGCATGATCGATAAGCACATGTGAAAGTGCACTGCATGCTCGGGCTTCCCTACCAAACGACCTTCCGACTCGAAGGTAGGAGAAGGGAATCACTTGCCATTCGCCAGGCCCCGCACGCCACCGCGGGAAACCTTGCTCCCGTCCCGCCGACCTGCCCCTCGTGGGAACGGATGCCGTCCCCCTTCGGGTCTCGCAGCGCCCATGCCCGCCAAGGGTGGGGTACGCTGGGAGCGCCGCCCCGTCCAGTCCCGGTGGAGGCCGGGGCGGTCCCGGCGATGAGCAGCACTAGCAGAGGGCCTTAGGGGGAGCTCAGGACACTGGGGCAATGCCTGGTCGGCCACGGGGAAACCAGAGGGCACCGATACCGCTGCGCCCTGGACCTCTCCAGGGGCGCGTTCCGACCAGGACTTCGAGGGCGAGTCCAGCGGTGGCGACGAGGGCCTCCCAGGAGGCCCAAGGAGGGGAAAGCGGGCGAGGGGCAGAGGTATGGAAACAATCACTGAGCACTCCCCCTCCCCCCCAAACTCAATGTTGGCACGCGCGGGGGAGACTGCGGTCGATGTGCATCTCATCAGACCCACCGCCAACTTTGAACATTGGGGGGAGGGTGAGGCGTTGACGGATGAATGTGGCATGTGTTCGCTAATTTGTTCCGAGGCCCAAAGAGGGGAAAGCGGGCGATAGGCAGAGGTATGAGTACCTACCTGTTCCTCCTCTGAGTCCACCCATGCATGTGAGAATGTACCCTATACCTGCGACAGGCAGGATGCCCCAGGGAACTTCTTCAGCAGGCTCCCCGCCTGCTGGGGAGCAAGCAAAGGCGCCCAAGCTTCGCGCTCGGCGCTGCGCGAGGCGCGAACCACTTCGCGCTCTCGCGCCGCCCCCCAGAGGAAAAGAAGAGGACGAGGAGGAATCGGAGCCGAACCGCGAAGCGCGAATAACTTTGCGCCCGCGAGAACGCCCTTGTATTCTGCAGGTTCCCAGCAGCTGAGGGTCAATGAGCAACCCGCGGCACGCCCGCAAAAACCGCCCTGAACGGAGCGAATACCTTCCAGAAACACCAGGATGTCCCCAAGGAGTCCCGACAGCCCCCAGTGAGCTGGCCCTGCGAGGCCCAAAGCAATGAGCAACCCCTGGGTTCTCGATGTCCTTCGCTTCTCCAGCTTCAGCTGGAGAAGGTCCGGAAGGCGTTCAGAGGCCCAAGCCCAGACGTCCGCCAGTATGACTTTTCACTCCGCGGCCCTAGAGGTCCCGACCTCTTCCCCAAGGGTAATCCCACCAGCCCAGGAGGAGGAGCAAGAGGAGGAGGAGGAGGAGGAGGAGGAGGAGGATGAGGAGGAGGAGGAGACGGAGACGGAGACTGAGACGGAGACGGAGACGGAGACGGACACGGAGACGGACACGGAGGAGGAGGAGGAGGAGGAGGAGGAGGAGGAGGAGGAGGAGGGGGGAGGAGGGGTAATCCCACCAGCCCTTGAGGGCGTGAGTGGTTTAGGGCGTTTCCTCTCCCACCCCCCCCCCTCTTCCCCTTCGGGAAGGGTTGTGCCCCTCCCCTCCCCCCCCTCCCCCTGTGTTTTTTTTGGGGGGGGTCGCGAAGGGCTGGAGCGTCCAAGATGGCCTCGGTGAGGAGTCCCGAAACGTTTTGGCTACATTTTACCACGGCTTTAACTACATTTTGACCACGGAATCCTTGTTTTTTTTTTTTACTACGTTTTATCAAGGAATCCTTGATTTTACCACGGTTTTGCTTGGCGTCCAGGGGGGTGGGAGGCGCATTGAGGACCTCCCTCACTTGAATCGATCTCCTCCGGAGTGGCCTCCGAGGCTCCCAAGGGTGCCCCAAGCCGGCCGCAAGAGGTGCTCAGGAGGCCCCAAGAGGCCCCCAAGATGCCCCCAAGATGCTCCCAAGAGACCCCCAAGAGGCCCCCAGGGGCATCCAAGACGCCCCACGAGGCGTCGGCGAGAAAGCCAAAGTCATTGATGTCACTACGCTTTTGGTCACATTTTGGCATCCTGGGAGGGAGAGGGCTAATTGAGGAGCTCCCGTTGTTGATCGATCTCCACCAAGAGGGCTCCAAAGTGGCCCCCCCTGCCCAGGAGGCCCCCAGGAGCCCCCAAGAGGCCCCCAAGATGCCCCCAAGAGGCTCCCAAAAGACCCAAAGAGCCCCTCCAGAGGCGCCCAAGACGCCCTTAAGGCGTCAGCGAAAAGGCCGACATCACTGTTGTTTACTACGGTGCTGGCGAAAAGGCCGACATCACTGTTGTTTACTACGGTATTGGCCACATTTTGGCCTCCTGGGGTGGGGGTAATCTACTACGGCCCCTCCTTTGATCGATCGCCTCCAAGATGGCCCTAAGATGGACCCCGAGGCTCCCAAGAGTGCCCCAAGACGCACCCCACATGCCCCCAAGATGCCTCCAAGAGTCCAAGAGGCCTCTAAGAAATTCCCAAGAGACCCCGAAGAGGCCAGAGGAGGCTCCCACGAGGCACCCAAGACGCTTCAAAAGGACCCTGGGACCGCCACGAGGCCCCCAAGAGGCCTAGAAGAAGTTCCCAAAAGACATCCGAAGAAAGTACGACAAGCGCCCAAGAGGCCTCCTCCTCCTCCTCCTCCTCCTCCTCCTCCTCCTCCACCTCATCCTAGTATGATTGTTCCTTCCTTCCTGCCTTCCAATCCTTCCTTCCGTCCTTCCTTGCTCTTCCTCCTTCTCCTCCTCATGCTCTTCCTCCTCCTCCTCATTCGCCTCTTCCTCCTCTTCCTCCTCTTCCTCATGCTCTTCCTCTTCCTCCTTCTCCTCTTCCTCATTCGCCTTATCTTCCTCTCCCCTCCCTTCTCTCCTCCTCCTCCCCTCCCCCTCCCCCTCCCCTCTCCTCCTCTCCTCCTCCTCCTCCTCCTCCTCCTCCTCCTCCCTCCTCCCTCCTCCTGGTGCTCCTCCTCCTCCTCCTCCTCCTCCTCCTCTTCCTCCTCTTCCTCTTCTCTCCTCCTCCTCCTCCTTCTTCTTCCTTCTCTTCGTCCTTCTCCTCTTCCTCATCCTCCCCCTCCTCGTCCCCCTCCTCGTCCTCCTCCTTCTCCTCCTCCTCCTCTTCCTCCTCCTCCTCCTCTTTCTCCTTCTCCATCCTCTCCTTCTTGGGGTATGATGCCTCCCTAGCCTTTTTCCACTGCGTGCTTCCCCCCATGCCTGATCAGGGCAACTCGTCTGGGCATCGATTCCAGATGGGCTGGCAGGATTACGCGAAGTGTCTAGAATGTTTCGCCCCCGCCCGAAAAAGGCCACCGAGGGAAACCTCGGCCGACCACTTGGGGTCACCCAGCGCATGAAACTGCTGCCCCTCCCCAAACCCTTCCCTCCTCCCCGTCCCCCTCCTCCTCCTCCTCTTCCTCCTCCTCCTCCTCCTCCTCCTCCTCCGCGTGGAATTTATAGGGCGGAATTGGAGGGGGAGGGGGGGGAGGGTCAAAAAGGCCAGCGGTGCCGGCGGTCTCGTCCCTGCTCCTTGCTCCCGGGTGGGCTCTCCGACGGCTTCGGCGCGGCTTCGCCACGGCCTTCGATGCGCCTCGCCACGTTTTCCGCGGGGCCCCAGATGGCCCCCAAAGAATCCCACGATGGTCCCAGAGCAGCGCTGGAAAACGTCGAACATGTCTCTGGGAAGCTTTTAGAATACCCTGATCAACAAAAATGTGCCACATGTTCGAAAGAAAGACTACAGTGGAGGCCAGTCCACAAGAAACCATCCACAAGAAACCCAACACTGAGACCCCAGGACGTCCATTGATTTTTGGTGTGGGAGCTTCACGATTTCCATGGAAAAAACCAGCGAAGCCCAAGAAACCCAGGCACCCTGGAGGCAAGCAGGGTATTCTTGGCATTGGTCTCCACTGTACCATGATCTGCATGTAACCTCTTGTTATCGCTAGCGCCCAAGACTGCCTCAGAAGCCCTCCAGATTTTTCCCTCTGCGAGCCGACTGGGCAGGACCGAGCGGGCAACGGTTGTAGCCCAGCGCGCAGCGCCGCCCCGGGACACTCGCAGCGCGAGGCGGCGGATCCTTCCGAGCGGGCAGCTCCCCTGCACGCTTTCCACGGCCACCCTGCCAGAGGTCAACGTCCCAAGCTTTCCCGAGCCTCCCGCCCCGCGGAGCGGAGCGTCCGCTCGCAAGGCACAAGAGCGTGCCGCCGGGGCCGCCGCCGCGATACGCCAGGCAACAAGTTCCGCCCTGCTCCGTCAAGCCAGAAACCGCCGCAGCCCAAGCACGGGCAGACCTGACAGAACGGCCAGGGGCCGGACCAGCGCCAGACCCACGCCCCCACCCCCGCTCCCCGCCCAGGGGCCCACCGCGACGCGACGCGGCACGGCACGGCACGACGACGGGAAGCCGGACAGCCCAGCAAGACCCCCCAAACGCAGGGAACCCAGGGACTGCGCGCCAGGCGACCCCCTGGGGAATGGGGACCGCGCGTTGGCGGCCACCCCCCGGGGCGGGGGGCTCGTCGGCCCGAAGGCCCGACGGCCCCCGGCTCCGCCAGGGCAGCGCTCCTGGCCCACACGCGCCCTCCCTCGGGCAGAGGGCCCGCCGAGATCGGCCCCGGGAGGCCCCCAGCGGGACCCCCGGACGGCTCCAGACGGCCCCGGGGCGGCCCAAGGGCAAGGGGCTCCCAACTTCGCGCTGCGCGCTGCGCGAGAGCGCGAAGTGCGAATCACTTCGCGCCCTCGCGCCGCCTCCCAGAGGAGAAGCGGAGGGTGAGGAGGAATCGGAGACGAACCGCGAAGCGCGAATCATTTCGCGCCCTCGAGGGCGCCCTTGAAGAGGTGCCCCCAAAACAGCCCAAGATGACCCCGAGAGGGGCCCAAGACAGCCTCAGATCGCCCCAGGACGGCACAAGAGGGGCCCAAGACAGCCCAGGGTGGCCCCAAGACGGCCCAAGGGGCTCATGAAGACGACCCCCGAGAGGCCCCCCCAAAGGCGCCAACGAGCCCCCTTTACGGGCCCCCCAAACGGCATCCAAGCGGCTTCAGCCTGCCTCCAAGAGAGGGGGCTGGACGAGAGGCGAGACGCCCCTCGCAGGAGTGAAAGAGCAGTTCTTCACGCTCAGGGGGGTCTTCGGATACCTGTCTTCTGGGCGGCGCTGTCGCAGGATCGACGATTGACGATCGAGAAGATCGCTGGGGGTAACGCGAGGACACGATGAACACCAAAGTCGGTGGGCAAACCGTAAACCTGGTTCATGGGAGTTGGAGGGCGGAGGGGAGAGCACGGAAGGAGGGAGGCGAGAGGAGGAGGAGGAGGAGGAGGAGGAGGAGGAGGAGGAGAAGGAGTAGGAGAAAGAGGAGAAGAAAGGCAACACCTTCATCGGCTACCGATCTCTGGTATGGCCTCGGCATCCACGGCTGTGAGCCAGCGAACCCGTGAAAGACGCTGGGGTTGAGGAAATCATGAGAAATCATATCGTCGGATACCCGGGAGACACCGACGATACGGTCAGACCAAGGACATAATCACATCCTCCAAGAACACGAGGCCCTCCGCCGGCCCAAGGTGAAGAACATTCGAAGGCAACCTCCCCCAGGATATCCCAGGATGCACAAACAAATCCAACAATCACGAAGAACATCAGGGTACCCTCCTCGAACCGACCTCGATCTCATACCTCGGTCCGACCTTACGGCCCCTGTACTACCCATGCCAACCCAGGAACTCGCAAAGATGGCCCAAGCAGCTCTCCGACAGGACCACGCAGGCCCGGCCTGACGGCACAACGGTTGCTCTGCTGAGCACCCTCTCGACAGCTCAGTGTCCAACATTGTCCAACCACCGCGCTACTACACGGCACACCGAATAAAGAACGGAGCCTCCCAGGAGCCCCCAAGATGTCCCAAGAGGCCCCCCAAGAGGCCCCTTGGAGGCCCCCAAGAGGCCTCCAGAAACTCCCAAGAGGCCCTCAGGAGGCTCCCAAGAGATCCCCAAGAGGCTCCCGAAGACCCAAGAGGGACCCCCCCTCCTCGTCCACTTGCTCTGTCTCCCTGTCCTCCTCACATACAGGGTCGGCGGCACTGGCCGTAAGGCCTTCACAATATAGAACGCTGAAAATCTCTCCTGGCAGCCACGAGTAAGGTTCCCTGCCTGGGCTGAGGAACGCCCCGAAAACCGAAGGACCCCCTGAACTCACCGTGGTCCTTATGTCAGCGCCTTGACTGTAGAACATTCGACCCAGAGATGGCCCAGAAGCAGGAAGGACGGACCCCTGAATCCCCAAAGAAACTTCCGAGAAACTTCCAACAACAGAGACAACACCCGTAGAATATTACGGCCAAACCGCGCTACAGCTCTGTGGCGCTGCTTCGCTGATGGTCCCAAGATGGTTGCTCCGAGCCTGCTTGGAAGAGCTCGGGACAAAGCAACAACAACATACAGCAAACATGCCAATGCTGCGTTGACGTGGTGGTGACGCTGGCCTCAGGAATCATGACACGCATGAGTACGTGGAGCATCGCCGCTACGCAGCTGGTTGTACGTCCAAGGAGCAGTGACCATCCAGTGCGGCTGTGTGAAACCATCGTATTACAAATCAGTACGCTGGCAATGATTTCCAACCCACGAAGATATGCGAAGATTTAGCACACCAAGTAAGCGTCTGAACTTGTCACGAGTATGACTGCGCTCGAAGCAGCGTCTGAACTCGGGCAACAACTGCTCGTTGAAATGGCTTTTTACCGCGCAGCTTATCCTCACCAGCCCAACCGCTATACATCTGCGATTGGCGACAAGAAGGAACAGCATCGTCACATCAGTCGCAACCAAGCGTGGAATCACGACGCCTCAAATGTTCTACTCAGCATGCGAAGAAGAGCTGCAGCACAACGATCAGGCGCGAGGGAGTGAAGGCGGAGGACCAGATACGCACGTGGGCGTCGCCTTCCCCTGCGCATCCTCCCCTCCCTTTCCTCACTCCCGCCTCATCGCTCCCCCCTGCTCGCCTTCCCCACCACTGCCCATCCTTGAAGGGGCCCTGGGACACACAAACAAATACACACAGATAACATGATCCCCCATAGTTTCCTGCATTTTCTGAGATCTTGTCTCCCCCCCACTTCCCAGATTTTCCCATATTTCCTGGGAGATCGGCGATGAATTGCGTCTGTGTTTTTTCCCCTCCTGAAGCCTTGCCCTCGGGAAAACGCTAACATAGATCACGGACCCGCATAAATGACGGCCGCGACGCCCTCTCGCGAACCGTAAACGGCCAAGTCCTTGATCGACGTGTCAGGATAGGAGGTCTATCCACCTCCGCCCCTTCTCGCCTCCCCCACCACTGCCCATCCTTGCCCTCGGGCAGACGCCAACACTGGCCATCGCTCGGACGTCCATTCCCTGTGTTTTTTGTCGGTTCCGTGTGTGTTTTTTCGCGAAATGATCAAGGATGCTCCTCGATGGCCCTCGCCGAGGAAAAAACGCACACGTCCGAGCGATGCCAAGAACAGAGCTAACGGACCCGTGGGGCCCGCGCGTGGGGCGAGAGCTCCACTGCACGGGGGAAGGTGCGGCCCCTCCGAGAACGTGCGCCGATGCCGCCTCGTCTGGCGACGGCGCGCGCCGAGGCCGCTTGGAAACGGGGCCCGTGGTTTACAGTCAACCCGCACAGGAAGGATGCGCGAGAAGGATGCAAGGGCCTTGGACGCCCATTTCGAAGCTCTCCGAGCGGGGCGCGGCCAACGAAGGTGCCCGAGGCTGGACCCAGGAGGCAAGGATGCAGGGGTGCCCTTGGGAAGGTTGCCCCTCCTTACTGTGCGGGCTGACTGTAGTCCACGCGCCTCAACTCGGGGGCGTCCAGTTAGCAGGATAGGACGGGGGGGCGCCCAAGAGGGGGTTCGCAGACCATGGCCCGAGGCACCTGCGCAGCCCCGTGGGGTCGACGCAGGGGACTTATGGCCGGACCGAGGATAGAATTACACCCTCCAGGAACATGAGACCATCCGCAGGCCAAGAGCTGAAGAGCATTCGAGGATGCCCTCCCCCAGGATGCACAAGAGCATCCACCAAACACGAAGAACACTAGGGTACCCTCCCCGAACCGACCTCGATCCTAGGCCTCAGCCATGATATCCTCCCCCATGGTCATCACCCCCCTCTTGGCCGCTCCAGATGAACCCATGCTCGCGTTTCCTCGAATGCCCCCTCCCCGCTGGGCCCCTCAGCCTTCCCCGTCCCCCTCCCCCTCC
>CAUYUJ010021721.1:74262-112620 GCA_963575745.1 Prorocentrum cordatum | reverse complement strand
CTCCTCCTCCTCCCCCTCCTCCTCCTCATCATCATCATCCATCATCATCATCATCACCATCATCATCATCATCATCATCATCATCATCATCAGCATCATCATCATCATAATAATAATCATAATCATCAGCATCATCATCGTCGTTATCATCATCCGCCTTCTTCCTCTTCCTCGTCCACGAATGGCAGGAAGCGCACGGCTAGCGCAGTGTATTTCTCTCTCTCTCTCTCTTTCTCACGCTCTGTCTCTCCACCGCCCATATTTCTACTGCAGTTGTTCGTGCCGCATCGATCTATGATTCTAGGCCTCCCAGATGGGGTCGAAACAGATGTGGTCGGAGGATCCCGCCGCATCGTTAATACATCGGCGATGTAGCTCGATGTCGAGCCCGACTTTCTCCACGTCGACGTCGCCGACGCATCGGCGACGTCGCCGGCGCATCGCCGATGCACTGGCGATGCATCGGCGATGCGGCCTGATCCTCCGACCTCATATGCGAGACCACTAGTGACGGCCCCTGGGCCCGAAACCCGGCGAAAATGCCCGGCGCGAAGGCGGCGGACGCGGCCCCGGCCGCCGCCGCCGCCGAGCAGCCCGCCTGATCCGCCGCAACGCCGCGGACTGGGGCGCTGCCGAGCCGCACGCGGACGCGGCGGGCGGGGCCCCAGGGGCTGGCGTGCGCTTCGGAATGGGTGGGCAGGAGCACCGCGCGCGCGAGCGCGCGCGCGCGCGTGCTGGCCTCCTCCTCCTCCTCCTCCTCGTCCTCCTTCTCCTCCTCCTCGTCCTCCTTCTCCTCCTCCTCCTCCTCCTCCTCCTCCTCCTCCTCCTCCGCCTCCTCCTCCACCTCATCCTCCTCCCCCCTCCTCCCTCCTCCCTCCTCCTCCTCCTCCTCTTCCTCCTCCTCCTCCTCTTCTTTTCCTCCTTCTTCTCCTCCCGATCACTCTCCAGGGAGAGAAGGACGGGAGGAGGAGGAGGAGGAGGAGGAGCAGGAGGAGGAAAGGAGGAGGAGCATCCCGATGATGATGACGATGATGATGACGATGATGATGATCACCATGTTGTTGTTGATGATGATGGTGTTGATGATGATGATGATGATGATGATGATGATGATGATGATGATGATGATGATGATGATGATAGTGATGATGATGATGATGGTGATGATACTGATGTTGATGCTGATGATGATGGTGGTGATGGTTACATTGATGATGGTGCTGATGATGATGGTGAGGGTGATGGTGATGGTGATGTTCATGGTGGTGATGGTGCTGCTGATGCTGATGAAGATGAAGGGGATGATGCAGGCTGTGCTCTCAGAAAGTGGCCACAGCAGCCAGCAGCAGCTCGGGGTCCCGATTCCCCGCCGTGATGGCGCCAGAAGTGCGTCAAGGCCAAGAACGCGTAGAAGATCATGAGCACCAGGCACGCCCAGATCGTCGCGGAGAGCTGAGGGTGGAAGCAGAGCCTGGTGCTTCCGCGGAAGGGAACAATGACACGCAGGAGACAGACACCGACCGAACAAGGGCAGATGACACGCACAAGCGGGTGGGCGCGTGCGGTGCGGATCCTTCTTGTGGGTGTTGCATTGTACAGAGTTGCCTGCTACAAAGGGAAGAGCGGAGCGGCCAGGCTAGCGAAGGCCGAGGAGCTAGTCGAGATCCACGATAAGCTCGGAGCAGGGTCGAAAGGTCACGAGCTCTTCCCCGACATGCTGGACCCTCCGCCGCAGCAAGAGCGGAGCCCATGGGGTACTGGCGCTCGTCGCAGGAAGCCGATCGACCGCGACCGCGAGGGTGTCAAGGTGATGCTGTACAACTGCGAGACTTGCTGCATGGTGGGCCGGCTCGGCGAGCTGACGACCCTGGCCGCGGCGGAAGGGGTGGACATCGCCTGCTTCCAGGGCACCTAGATGGAGTTTGAGTGCGAGTGACCGAGGAGCGCTACATGTACTTCCCGCTGCCGCGGATTAAGGGGTCCAAGGACGGCTTCCTGATCGCGATCTCCAGGAGGTTCTCGTGGGGCTTGGTGGTATGCGTGTACACCATTGGATGGAGGGCAGGATCCTCGGGTTGCGTGTCCTGGCTGGCAGCGGCACGACCAAGCTGGACGCTTACGCGATGTCGGTGTAGGCGCCTGCGCACGACCCGCACGAGAAGGACACTAACAGTAAGCGCGAGACGCAGCGGTACGCCTTCTGGGACACGCTGGACAGCACGGTGCGGCAGATCCCAAGGCGGGCCACGGTCGTGATGTGCATCGACGCCAACGGCGAGATGGATGGGGCGCTGCCGTGGATGGGAAGGGCGGACGAGAAGAGGAGCGATAGGAACAAGATGTGGAACGACAACGGCCGGAGGTTCTTCGAGGCAATCAAGGGCAACGATATGAAGGCGGCCTCCACTGGTGGCAAGGCCAACGCGAGCTGCTGGACGCGGCTCTCTCCGTTGCGCAAGAACCATCGCATCGACTACAGCGCGGCGAGAGGCATCACGGCCAACATCGCATCGTGGGTCGATTACAAGATGCCGGTCGGCGTGGCTGGCTTTCGGGACCACAGGCCAGCAACGGCGAAGCTTCTGCCGCGGGCAAAGCGGTGGAAAGCCCAGCTAATAGCGCAGACCGTCGTGCGATGGGAACGCGACACAATGCTCAGGAACATGATAGAGTTGAAGGAGTACGAGAAGCCTGCGGGGACGGGCGCAAACGCGGCGGCGGCAGCCCAGGTGTCGAAGGCGCTGGCCTGCAAGAAGGCAGTGGAGAGGGCCATTCAGGGAGGCGCGCGGATGAACCAGATCGAGGTCGACAAGGCGGTTGAGCACTACAAGCAGGAGTCGGAGGGCAAGCAGGCGCTCCTGCAGCTGCCGGAAGAGATCGCGATTAACATCAAAAAAAAGCACGAGGCCATGAAGAGGATGCAGGGCGCGAGCGGCCTCGCGGAGCGGAACAAGTGCGCCGAGCAGTTCAAGGTGATCAGAGCTCAGGCCAAGGACGGACATCTGGGTTCACTGGCGGGCGAGGTTCGAGGAGATGGCAGACGCCTTCGAACAGGCCGTGCAAGGCGGGCGAATCAAGGCGGCCCACGAGCAGATCAAGCGTTTAGCGCTGAAGGCCACGGCCAGCAGGGCGTCCGCCAGACGGGGCATCTGGCTCGAATCGCGGGGCGGAGTTGGCGAGCTGGACGCCCGGAGGGATGCCCTGGCGCACGTGTTCGAGGCGATTCCTGTGGACATGGGAGTCGAGCGCTTTGGCGGCGAGGTGCAGCCCCTCCCCTAGGGGGTCGAGCCGGTCCGACACGGGCGCGAGCGGGTCTGGCAAGTCTTCGACAAGATGCCCCGAGGGGAGGTCGGCCCGAGGGCCATCATGCCGCGCTCCAGACCAGGAGAAGGGGGGTGGGCAGATCCCACGGCTGACCGAACTCCAAACGCAGCGTCAGAGGACCGACCACCTCTCGGACAAGGAGGAGGAGGACGACGACGAGCAGATCCGGCTGCCACCATGGATCCAAACGCAATGTCCGGGCACCGACCACCAGCAAACGTCTTGGCCAGGGGCGCGTTCGCAGAGCTATAGATCATGCCCATCGGCACGAGCGCCACGATCGAGCCGAACACGACGGTCGGAGCCGTCGCCGACGCGTGGAAGGGGTCGTCGAAGACGCTCGCGGCGGCCATCTCCATCTAGCCACGCCGGCAAGGCGCGGACGAAGGCGACCCTCGCGGACACGGCCCCCAAGGTCGAGGAGGCGGTTGGCTTGCGTCAGTTCGGGGCCCTGCCGAAGAGAGGCACGAGAGATGCGCCGGGCAGGCTCATGGGCGCGCCCAGGCGTGGCCGCTGGGGGCAACGGAGGCCCCCAGCAGCATTCCTCTTCGATTCGGAGAAGGCCTTCGACCCGATTCCGCGGGTTGGAAGGCCATCGACGAAATCTCGGGAAGGAAAGGGCTAGCCCTCGCGCTCGAGGCGGTGCGCGACATGGCGCGCCACGTCAGCAAGAACAAGGCCAGGGAGTTCGTCGGCAAGGTCGTCGTGCCCAAGGGCGTCAGGCAGGACTGCGTGGAGGGCAATGTACTCTTCGTGCGCCTGCACGCTTCAGTATCCAGGAGGTGCAGAGGATCGTCTCCGACACGGCGTGCTTCGTGGACGATGTCATCAGCTTCCCGGCGTTCTGCAGAGTCGCCCAGCTGACGGAGTTCGCCGAGATGGTCGCGCGGGTTCTCGGGAAGGGAGGCCCGGAGGTCAACGCGGGGAAGCTCGAGCTCACGGTCGCTGCCCACGGCGAGGGGGCCAGGAAGCACAACCAGAGCGCGTCAAAGGGCCGAGTCGCCATCTCCTTCCAGGGCGCGCAGGTCGCGGCAGTGAACAAGGTGAAGTACCTCGTCTACGTGGACAACGCATCCGGCACCGCGTCCGTCGAGGCCGCGGCAAGGATTGCCCAGGCTTCGAAAGCTCATGCGAGATTGACGAGGGGTGCACGGAGGCCAAGCGCGATTGCGTTGAAGGTCAGAGCGCGGCCACGGCTTGGATTGGCGCGCAAAGCGCTGCCATGCAACGCCATGGCCTAGCTGTCCAACGCGACCGAGGCCCCGAAGCTGGAGCGGCGGCAGGCGAAGCCGTTGCGGCACATCGCGAAGCCGCCCGCGCACATCTCCAGGGAGACTTCCGACGACCTTCGAGCGAGGCTGGGCGTCCACGCGGTGAAGTCGATGATCCAAGTCTGGAAAAACAAATGGGTCCAGGGCCGGCTATGATCGAGCCATAACAAAGACGCGAAGGGCGAAGTGGTCGACAACGCCAGCCTCGACAATTCGCTGCGGGCAGCGGCGACGGGGGACCCCCCCCTCGAGAAGTCGACGAGGGCGTCGCGGGCAAACCGAGCGGCCTAGGGAAGGTCGCGCTGGAGGGTCCGCGCGAAGGGGGGTCGGTGGCCAAGGATGCGATCAGGCGTCGGCCGCCAGACCTGGCGGCGCAGCGCGGGCTCGACCGCGAGGTGGAGAAGCCGCGCATCGAGCCGACGCAGCTAAGGTGGTTGGCGGGGACGAGCAAGGAGACGGTCGAGGCCCTGCAAACGACGGAGGGCGAGTTTGCGGAGGAGCCAGAGCAGGTCGACGGAGAGACCTGCCCCGACTGCGGGGCGGAGCGCAGGGGCCTGAATGGGGATTCGAACACATCAGACACGGCGGTCCCGACCCGACTCTCGCACGGGGATTCGAGGAGAAGCCCCCGAACAGATCAGCACGGCGTGCGAATGGTGCGGGAAAAAGATGGCCGATGTCTCGTCGCTGAGTCGAGCAGATTCGGGCTGACCCAATTCCCATCGCATCGTCAGGGGCCGACCACACGCCCGACAAGGCGGAGGAGTATTGGCGGATCAGGAGGTTTACCGAAATCCAAACGCAACGTCTGGGCACCGACCAAGCGCCGAAGCAGGAGGAGCAGCAGCAGCAGTAGATCGGGGCGCTGACCGAAATCCAAACGCAACGTCCGGGGGCTAACCACGCGCCGGACAGGAAGTAGGAGCAGGGCGAGCAGATCTGGGGGGTGACCGAAGTTCAAGCGCAACGCTGGGGACCGACCACGGGCCAAACTCCACGCCAGGGGACCGACCGAAAGCCGCGGCATCAACAGCCACGGCAGCGGCAGCGGGCGAGGAGGCGGGGGAGGTGGCTGCAGCAACGGCGCAGTAATGTTGGGCGTGCCCGCTGCCGACGCGGCCCTAGCCAAACCTGGAGTTGCTCGCGGGCCCGCGGGCACAGTTGCGCGGGGCAATGCGGACGTTCGGGGGGGGTCCCGCTGGCGCGGCCCAGGTCGGCGACGCAAGGCGCAAGCGGAAAGGGCGCGCCAGCGTCACGCCACTTGAGGCCGCGGCGGCGCTGACTCTGATCCGCGAGGGGAAGGGGCGGTCGATGGCCAGGGACCTGAACATAGTGTTCCAGATGAAGAAGGATTCGCCCGTTGCGATCCGAATGCTCAAGGGCATGGACGAGCACGCCAAGGACGGCAAGCTGGCGCGGGAGGCGGTGGAGACCCAGAGCGAGGAATTCAAGGGCAACCCGAACAGCAAGAAGCAGGACGCCCTCCTGAGGTTGTTGCCGTGGAACGCAGCAGCGGCGATCTCGGAAGATGTCGCGCCCAAGGCACTGGCGGCGGCGCGGCAAGACCCGGGGTGGGAGGAGGCGGCAAAGAAGGCGCTCGATGTGCTGCAGCGCGCGAACCAGATGGGGATGGTTCAGAAGGACAACCCGGCTCTGCGGGCGACGCGCTGCTTCTCCGTTGTGGTCGAGGCGGACAAGCCGGTGGCGAAGTGGATCTGGGCGGCCCAGGGCGCTCCGGAATTCGCGGCGATGGCGAAGGAGCGAAAGGGCGCGCAGGCGCCGAGGATTGCGGACATAGAGGTGGCGAAGGACGGAGTTCCCCAGTCGAGGCCGGCCAAAGAAGTGAAGGAGCTGCTGGGCTCCAAGACGGGCGCCAAGAGCAAAACGGTAAGGAAGTACGTGGCTCCAGCGTGGGAAGGAGCAAGTGGAAGCGGCCCGTTGTTTTTCATTATTTCATCAAACGTCCTGGGCGCGCTGATCTTGCTCGGCGAGCAGCCAGAGGGATGCGGCCGTCGGCAGCCGGGCGCCGTCGCCGACGCAGGCGGGCGGTGGCCCGCGACGACATTGTCGCCTCGCCAGAGGGTGGGGCGCGCAGTGCAGCGTTCCGCGCGCGACACGGGGAGGGAGTCGAGGAGCGGGGGGCCCAGCGCGGTCTCCATGAACAGCATGCGCAACGGGATCTCGCGGTCCGAACGGTAGGAACAGAACAGATGTTATGAGACTGATGACGATGATGTTGATGACGATTATGATGGTGACGATGGTGATAATGATGATGGTGGTGCTGATGATGATGATGATGATGATGATGGTAGTGGTGGTGGTGGATGTGGTGGTGATGATGGTGATGATGAAGACGATGATGGTGAAAAGCATAGAGGTAATGATGATGATGGTGGTGGTCATGATGAGGAAGATTATTGTTCCGATGTTGATGGCGGTGGTGATGACGATGAAACTGATGATGTTGATGATGATTGTGATGATGATGGTGGTGGTGATGGTGATGGCGATGGTGATGATGACGACGGCGACGACGATGATGCTGAGTTCAATGATGGTGATGATGACGATGGCGAATATGACGGTGACGGTGTCGATCACGGTGACGATTATTGATATGATTGTGAGTATGACGGCGGTGGTGGTAAAGTTGTTGATGATGAAGGTGGCGATGATGGCATGATATGTTATGTCGATGGTGGTGCTATAATTGACAGGGTTGATAGCAATGATGGAAATGATGACGATGCTGATGATGGTGAGTATGGAAACGACGCTCATGATGAAGTGGATGACGATGACGTTGGTTATGAGTATGATGAAGATACGGCTGATGGTTGCCGACGTGAATAATGATGTTGATGGTGGTCGTGATTGTGGTGGTGGTGATGGTGGAGGTGATGGTGATGATAATGGTGATGGAGATGATGATGAAGACGATACTGATGATGATGGTGATGATGATGATGGTGGTGTTGGTGGGGACGATGACAGTCATGATGATGACGATGTCGATGCCGATGGCCATGATATGATGTGGCGATAGTGATGGTAGTGGTTATTCCAAGGTGATGATGATGATGATGACGATGATGCACATGATGGTGCTGATGGTGGTGATGATGATGATGATGTGGAAGAGGAGGACGAGGAGGAGGACGAGTATGCTGATCATGATGTTTGTGAGTATGGTGAGTATGCAAGTGGTGATAATGATGGCGGCGGCGATAATAGCCATGATGACGGTGCTGATGGTGGTGGTGATGGTGGTGGTTGTGATTATCATGATGACGAAGATGATTGTAGGATGGTTGTGATGATGGTGCTTATTGCTAGAATACGATGATGACGGTAATGCGGATGATGCTGGTGATGATGATGCCGCGGAGGAGGATGAGGATGACAATGTTGAGGAAGAGGAACCGCGAACACAGGATGGGGTGGTTTCGAACGTGATAGTCGGGTGTCTTCAGGTCTTTTTCGTAAGGTCTCGGCGGTGTGCGCTGGTTCTTGAACGCGTTACAGCAGTTTTCATCAGTTTCCCGAGGATTTCGGAGCTGGATATATGCCGGTCGAGCATTTTCTAGTTTTCGCGATGCCAGCCGTTACCCTCCCCGGCCGCCCCCCTCCCCCCCGCCTCAGGTAACGTCACGAATCGTGCTGACCTCCGAGTTGCTTTTGGTCATTCCTATACTTTCCCAGATGGCGCCGGCGCGAAACTTGACGTTACTGGCCCCTCCCCCCCTCCCCCCCCCTGGTACCGCCTGGTATCGCCCGGGGATATAAAAAAAACGCTCTCGAAGGCGATCGATTGCCCCGAGGGGACCAGTCAGCGCCACCAGGCTCTCCATCTCTGTTCTTCGAGAAGCTGGAGCCAGCGAGGCTGCCTCCACGGCGACCAGCCCCGTGAGCGGGCGCCTCTTCAGGTGATCCGCCCTCTTTCGTTCGCGGTCGTTGTCGTCTTTGTCCTCCTCCTCCTCCTCCTCCTCCTCCTCCTTCTCCTTATCCTCCTCCTCCTCATACTCCTCGTCCCCCCCCTCCTCCTCCTCCTCCTCCTCCTCCTCCTCCTCCTCCTTCTCCTCCTGGCGCCAAGACGCTCACACTGCAGAGTTTCGTCGTGGCTGTCACGCTGGTGCTGCGGATTCTATCTGAGTTGAAGGAGTCCAAGTGTCACTACTGCAGCCAGCCGCCTTTCAGAGCTGGTCGAATGCTGTGCAATTTCGTGCCGCTCGGATCGATCACGATGCGGTGCGTGCCCGCCTTGAACTAAGGGATGGGGAAGGAAGTAAGTCGAAGGAGAGACAGCAGCTACAAGCTATCGACAGAAAGGCGAGAATGCGGGCTCCGTCTGCCAGACGTCTGACGTTACGAGCTGTGGTCACAGGCGGCAACGGGCCAGAACGTGGTGAATCCTTTGGACACCCCCCAGAGGCGGCAACGGGCGGCAGCGGGGCAGCAACGAGCCGGAGCGTGGCGAACCTTCTGGGCACCCATCCGATGCGCTGGAGACGCAAATGAGAACCACACTGTGCGAGCATTGTGTGGGTAATTGCGGAACCACGCGGTCTTTTTAAGAAATAAAAAATGTACTCACGCGGCCCGAGGGAATCCCTGATCTCATCCCCTCCCCCTCCATAGGTTTTCCTGACAGGTTTTCCTGGCAGCGGCTACACTGCGTGCAAAGAAATGTGCACCGACCAAACCTACTGACTGAATCCAACTGTCGTCTACTCAGTGGAGTAATTCTGCCACGTCGAATGTGCTTGAATGTGGGCTCCGAGGGGCTCAGGGGCGTGACAGCGCCTTGCAACTGTTCGAGACAGAAGTTTGATGGAACATCACGGCTGGTTCATGGTCCTCACCCCAACAGGCCGCATCGCTCGAGCAGAGGAACCCAGAAGGCAACGGCGTCGCGGCAGAAGCCTTGACTCGTGCTCTCAAGAAGCACCCCAATATGAGCACGCTGCCTTTTATGCATCAGCTCAGAAGTTGCCCGCCTGCAAGGACATCAAGCAATGGTCCATCGACTGGATGCACACGAAGGGGCACACCAGCAGCTGCCCCCGCAACCCCCACAAGACCGAGCGGTTGGCCCGATGTTTGAGAGGCATCAACACGCAGGTGGCCGAGCAGTCTTTCTTGTGGTTCCAGGTCTGCGCGCGCCCGCTGAACGAGACGGGCCCCCTGCGCCACAAGTTCTGCGCGCTCTACTTCGCCAAACTGCACAACAACTATTGGACGAGCAGAACATCGGGTACCTTCCGCCGCTGGAGAGCCTCAATGTCACTCAAGGGCAGGATGGCCATTACGGACACCAAGAGTTTTCGTGACAGGCGGTTGTTACAGTGATCCGGGCTTGGGATTGGCAGCGCAACGATGCGTGAGGGATGACAGCGCCTGCCTTTTTTTCGCATGTGCAAGAATGCATGATTGCTGGGGCGGTGATCCAGTCCATGTGTCCATGGCTGTTCAGAGGGCGCGTCCTGTTGCAGAGCTTCGCGCGGGCGAACACATGGCTGACTAGCACATTGCCACGGGGAGGAAGGTCGTGGATCGCGCCATGGCCGCGTTAATTTGCAACTGCAGGGGTTGTGGTTTGCAAGACGTCGGGGCGCGTTTCGAGCGCCCATGCGGCGAGTAGGAAAAGTTGCGGTCGGTTCTCGCATGCTCATTTTTTTAGAGGGAGCGATGCACTGAGGAATTTGGCTTTCCGCGTGAAGGCCGACCGTGCTGCCTCCGTAGGCGCATTGGCTCAAGTTCGCGAGGGATCTCACCGACGCGCCACTCGACCTCGCCACCCATCGTCCGCCATGGCGCAACCCAGCGCTGCACCGATGGAGCAAGCGCTGTCGCATGATGTCTGGCGTCAGTGCGTGACAAACGGCGAGATCCAGCTCCGCTCGAACAACAGCGACGCTGGCGCCCAGACCACCTCACGCAAATCACCGAGGACATTGGAGCCGAACCCAACGGATAACGCTACCGCGAGCCAGGGGCTTGATGCGAAGGGTATTTTTCAAAGAGCGCACGAAGTTGACGGCCGTCGCAGCCAAGTTCACGGCAGACGCGCCCGCCTCGCGAGGAGGATACGAAGTTTCCGCTGTAGTTGTCGCTTATCTACTTGCGCGCACTTAGACACGTATTCTACAGCTCTGTGCCACATGGGCTAGTCCGGCTCAGTGGTGGTGCGCTTGCGTTCGCCATTGCCTTTGAATAAAAGCAGCGCCTGTTTTTTTCCTCCAGCTCCTGCTCCTCCCCCCCAGCTCCTGCCCCTGCCCCTGGGCCTTTGTTTTTCACCCCCCGCGACGCCCGCCCAATCCTTCTCCTCCTTTTCCTCCTTCACTTTCTCCCCATGCTCCTCCTGCTTCTCCTGCGCGTCCTCCTCCTTCCACCCCCCAACAAAAATAAAGTCGGCGCCGCCGCCGCCGATTTTTTTGTTGTTTCCCCCCGCTGGGGGGGGGGGGGCAACCGCAAAACAAGCACGCCCCCCCCCTCCCCCCCTCCTCCTTCTCCTCCTCCCCCCTTTCCCCGTTCCACACCCCCATCCCCACCCCCAACCCCCACCCCCAGGAAAAGGAAAGCAGAGGAAGAACGCACCCAAACAAAAAAAACGGCGGCGGCGCACAACTCTGGGCAGGGAGGAGGAGAAAGAGGAGGGAGAGGCGGAGAAGGGAGAGGACGATAGGGATTAGAAGAGTAGGAGGAGGAGGAGGAGGAGGAGGAGGAGGAGGAGGAAGAGGGGAAGGAAAGAGAGGAAAAGGAATAGGAGGAATGATATGATAACCTCAATGAAACCATGCGAAATCACCGCTCGAAAGGCGAGGGCCGCTACAATCCCCCGTTCTCAGGAGGGTGGGGGGCGCATCGAACCCCAATCTCCCGTTCATTGCCGACGGTGGCCCGAGAGCCATGCCCCCCCCCCCTCAGGAACGCGCAGATGCACCATCGGGGGCCTGCAGCCGATCCGTCGGCGGTGTATCGCCGAGTCGGGGCCGATGTCCCCCCCCTTTGTGCCAGCCCCCCCCCCAGACACCCGGCTGCTCCAAATTTTGTCGGTGCGTGGGCCCTGGAGGTCTGGACCACTTCATTGGGACCGGCTTTTCGTCTTGAGTCGTTTTTTTGACGCTTCCGAGGCCCGGCGAGGGCCCCTGGAGGTTGAAAACAGCCCAAAACCGTTTGCTCAAATTTATTATCTTGCACAGGGTGTCTAGAGCTCCGACCACTTTATTTCGGCGTCGTCGTCGCTCCCCCCAGCTGCCTTGTGCCCTTCATGTGTCGCTATATGTGTCGCTGTGTGCCTTGTGCCCTTCATGTGCCGCTATATGTGTCGCTGTGTGTCGCTATGCGTCTCCATGTGTGCGTCGCTATGTGTCGCTGTGTGTCGCTATGCGTCGATATGTGTGTGTCGATATATGTCTCTATATGTCGATATGTGTCGACATGTGTCGCTATGTGTCGCTCCCCAGCACCCCAGCGCACCGCCCCCTCCGCCCCGACGACTTTATTTCGGCGTCGTCGTCGCCCCCCCCCCCCCCCTTTCCCTCTCCTCAGCAGCCCAGCGCGCTGCCCCCTCCGCCCCGACCACTTTATTTCGGCGTTGTGTCGACATGTGTCGCTATGTGTCGCTCCCCAGCACCCCAGCGCACCGCCCCCTCCGCCCCGACGACTTTATTTCGGCGTCGTCGTCGCCCCCCCCCCTCTCCCTCTCCTCAGCAGCCCAGCGCGCTGCCCCCTCCGCCCCGACCACTTTATTTCGGCGTTGTGTCGACATGCGTCGCTATGTGTCGCTCCCCAGCAGCCCAGCGCACCGCCCCCTCCGCCCCGACGACTTTATTTCGGCGTCGTCGTCGCCCCCCCCCCCCCTCTCCCTCTCCTCAGCAGCCCAGCGCGCTGCCCCCTCCGCCCCGACCACTTTATTTCGGCGTCGTCGTCGCCCCCCCCCGGTCCTTTTCCCCAGCAGCCCAGCGCACCGCCCTCTCCGCCCCGACCACTTTATTTCGGCGTCGTCGTCGCCCTATTTCGGCGTTGTGTCGACATGTGTCGCTTTCCCCAGCAGCCCAGCGCACCGCCCTCTCCGCCCCGACCACTTTATTTCGGCGTCGTCGTCGCCCTATTTCGGCGTTGTGTCGACATGTGTCGCTATGTGTCGCTCCCCAGCACCCCAGCGCACCGCCCCCTCCGCCCCGACGACTTTATTTCGGCGTCGTCGTCGCCCCCCCCCCCCTCTCCCTCTCCTCAGCAGCCCAGCGCGCTGCCCCCTCCGCCCCGACCACTTTATTTCGGCGTCGTCCTGTCCTTTTCCCCAGCAGCCCAGCGCGCCGCCCTCTCCGCCCCGACCACTTTATTTCGGCGTCGTCGTCGCCCCCCCCATCCCCCTCTCCCGAGCAGCTCAGCGCGCCGCCCTCTCCGCCCCGACCATTTTATTTCGGCGTCGTCGTCGCCCCTCCCCTCCCCTTCTCCCCCAGCCCAGCCCAGCGCGCCGCCCCCTCCGCCCCGACCACTTTATTCTCTTGCACAGGGTGTCTAGAGCTCCGACCATTTTATTTCGCGTCGCTCCCCCCCCCCCGCGTCCTCAGCGCCAGAGTGGGGCCCCCGCGCCGTGGCTCTTTGCCCCAAGCCCTCCCGCGTCCCCAGCGCCCCAGCGGGGGCCCCGCCCTAGCGGGGGCCCCGCCCACTGCCCCCTCCGCCACGAACGCTTTATCCCGCGTCGCCCCCCCCCCGCCCCCCCGCGTCCCCAGCGCCAGTGTGAGGCCCCCGCGCCGTGGCTTTCGGCCCCGAACCCACCGCGTCCCCAGCGCCCCAGCGGGGGCCCCGCCCACTGCCCCCTCCGCCACGAACGCCTTATCCCGCGTCGCACCTCCCCCCCCTCCGCGCCCCCAGCGCCAGTTTGGGACCCCCGCGCCGTGGCTCTCTGCCCCGAGCCCCACCGCGCCCCCAGCGCCCCAGCGGGGCCCCCGCCCACTGCCCCCTCCGACACGAACGCTGCATTACGCGTCGCACCCCCCCCCCCGCGCCCCCAGCGCCAGAGTGGGACCCCCGCGCCGTGGTTCTCCGCCCCGAGCCCCCTCGCGTCCCCAGCGCCCCAGCGGGGGCCACGCCCACTGCCCCTTCCGCCACTAACGCTTCATCCCGCGTCGCGCCGCACACCACCTCCCCCACCTCCCTCCCCGCGTCCCCAGCGCCCCAGTGGGGGCTCCGCCCCGTGCCCCTCCGCCCCGACAATTTTATTCCGCGTCGCGACGCACGCCACCTCCCACCTTCCCCCCCTTTCCCCAGCGCCCCAGTTGGACCCCCGCCCCGTGGCCCTCTGCCCCAAGCCCCGCCCAGTGCCCCCTCCGCCCCGACAGTTTATTCCGCGTCGCGGGCACCACCCCCCCTCCTCTCCGCGCCCCCAGCGCCCCAGTGGGACCTCCGCCCCGTGCTCCCTCCGCTCCGAGCACTTTATTCCGCGTCGCGACGCACGCCGCCTCCCCCACCCTCCCCACCTGGGACTTGGGCCCCGTTGCTGGGCCCAGAGGGCGATGCCTTGCCCCCTCTTCCCCCCTCCTCCTCCACCTCCTCCTCCTCCTCCTCCTCCTCCTCCTCCTCCTCCTCCTCTCCTCCTCCTCCTCCTCCTCCTCCTCCTCCTCCTCCTCCTCCTCCTCCTCCTCCTCCTCCTCCTCCTCCTCCTCCTCCTCCTCCTCCTCCTCCTCCTCCTCCTCCTCCCTCCTCCTCCTCCTCCTCCTCCTCCTCCTCCTCCCCTCTCCTTTTTGTGCAAGGGCTATGGCACACGTGCCACTTGTTTTGGAACGTCGGATCTCTGGGCCCCTCCCCCCTTTTTTCATATCTGCCCGTCGCTCCTGCTCCTGCTCCCCGCGGGGCCCGAACAGCGCGCCGCCCGCCGGGCCATGGACAAGGCCGCCCTCGGGCTGACCCTGCTGCGGGGGCACCGAGAGCGCCCGCCTCTGCCCCGGGAGCGGGAGCTGCTCCGGCTCTGCAACGAGTTCGCGGGCGGGCAGGCGCCAGCCAGCGCCGACCCGAGGAGGAGGAGGAGGAGGAGGAGGAGGAGGAGGAGGAGGAGGAGGAGGAGGAGGGAGAGGAGGAGGAGGAGGGGGAGGAGGAGGCGGAGGAGGAGGAGGAGGAGGAGGGGAGGAGGAGGAGGCGGAGGAGAAGGAGAGGGGAGGAGGAGGAGAGGAGGGAGGAGGAGGAGGAGGAGGAGGAGGAGGAGGAGGAGGGAGGAGGAGGAGGAGGAGGAGGAGGAGGAGGAGGAGGAGGAGGAGGGGGAAGGGGGAGGAGGAGGAGGAGGAGAGGAGGAGGAGGAGGAGGAGGAGGACGAGGAGGACGAGGACGACGAGGAGGAGGAGGAGGAGGAGGGGAAGGAACGGGGAGGAGGCACGGGAACGGGAGGAAGGGGGACGAGGAGAGGGAGGAAGGGGGAGGAGCAGGAAGAGGAGTGGGAGCGGGAGGAGGAGAAAGGAGAGAAACAGGAGGAGGAAGAGGAAGACTTGAGCAAATTCAAGATGCATGAACGATGCCGCGATACGCCCTCCCATCCCAAGTTCACTCTTCAAAAACCCTCACGAATATTCTTCCCCACTACTATAAGCGCCCCCCTGAAAGTCCGGCACCCTCTGGCCCTGCAATTATGGTGAGAGCCCCGCTTTGAAAAGGAATTGCCGTGCATCTGTCTAGCGAATAATAAGAAATTCCGAGTGGTCTCGCCTTGCAGTTGAACGAGGTGTCCAGCGAGCCCCGTTTTGATAAGGACCGCCCCACCAACTGCGTAACTTGTTATTCCTTCTGGTCATGGGGTTCGAGGAAGTCTGTCGAAAGCCCCATTTCGAAAAGGAGCCGCCCTCCATCCATGCAGCTGCTACATATGTTCGAGTTGTTGGTTCTTGCAGTTTCAAGCGAGAGCCTAATGTTGAAAGGGAACCGCCTTTATTATCATTATTATAGGCGCTCCGCGTAACCCCACCCGCCCATCCAGAAATGATGCCCAGGCGAGTTGTTCCGATCAGATGTGGAGGAGCGTGCAGTGCAATCAAATATTGGGGGCCGTCATACCAATGGAGGAGGGGGAGGAGGAGGAGGAGGAGGAGGAGGAGGAGGAGGAGGAGGAGGAGGAGGAGGAGGAGGAGGACAAGGAGGAATAGGCGGATGAGGAAAACGACGAGGAAAAGGGCGGGCAGAAAGGCCACAGACATATTGAATGCTTCTCGGAGTCTATTCGGACGTCTCTTGAGAGTTTCTTAGGGTCATCTTGGAGCGTCTTGGGGGCCTCTTGGCGGTCCTGGGGGACTTTTGGAGCGTCTTGGGTGCCTGGGAAAGCCTCTTGGGTGTCTCTTGGGAGCCTCTTGGGGACCTCTTGGAGCCTCCTTGGAGCCCATTGGGGCCCTCTTGGAGCACTCTTGGGAGCCTTGGGGGCCATCTTGGGGCCATCCAGGAGGAATTCGATCACAGAAGGGGGGAGCATTGGTTTGCATACCCCCCCCCCCAGGCGAGCCAAAATGGGCCCAAAACCTGAGTAGCATCCATGATGTGCGCCTTCTCGCCGAGACCCTCTTGGACGCTCGAATGGGTCGCGGCACCTCCCGTCCAGTTCCAGGGGAGGAGGTAGGGGGAGGGATCAAGCTACCCACAAGCAACAAACGGTCTCGCTCATTCCCACCCGCCCGCCCAACACATAAGTAGTACTCGAGTCTCAGCATGAACAGGAGCCGCCATCGGCAACCATCGGGAACCAATGCAGGCGCCATCCAGGTGCGCGAAGCCCGCGAGGTTCGCCACACATTCAAGATGCGCCACGCGCACCAGATGCGTAAAATTGGGCAATCCGTCGACACTCCCACCGTCCCTGTCAAAAACCGTGCAAAGTGATGGTGGTTTTGTTGTGTGCGGGTGTGCACCCACGATCGCCTTGCATGTCTTCTGACAGGGATGGTGGGCTGGGGCACAGCAGGCAGCATGCCGCCATTCCCCCCCGCCGTCCCTGGCAGAATGAGATCGGTTGTTTTTGAGAGGGGTGGTGGGCCTGCACACAGCAGCCAACATGCTGGCACCCCCATCACCCCTGCCATCAACCAGGCAGTGTGAGCGCGAGGCGCCCACACACATGATCCAGGCGTGGGTGCAAAGTGAATGTTGTATTATTTATTTTTTTTGTGCAAGGGATGGTTTGGGGGGTGTTGATATTGCCCACAGCATGCGGTTTGCTGTCCCCCCGCCGCCCCTGCCAGACCAAAGCAAAGTGATCGCGGGGCGTCCGCGCTCGATCCAGATTTTGGTGCACATTGCACTTCGTGTGGCTTTCTGCAAAAAGGACGATGGGAGAGTGTTGGCTTGCGCGCAGCAAGCAATGTGCCGGCACCCCCGCCATCCCTGTCAAAAACTATTGCAAAATGGTCGCGGGGCGCCCGCGCATGCTCCAGATTTGGGGGCAAAAACTTTAATCTAGTGTTTGTTGACAAGGATGGTGGGGGTGGGGGGTGGACGCATGGGGCCAGGTTGGCTGCCAGTCGTTTGGGGAATGGGGTGTTCATAAATAGGGAGCAGTGAAAACCGTCTCTTAAGAGAAAAAGGGGGGGTGGAAGAGAAACCGCCTTAAACCACTCACGCCCAGAGGGCTGATGGAATTACTGTTGAGCTTGTCATACGAATGTACGCGGCGCCCAGGCGAGATCCCAATTTTGAAAAGCAACCGCTCTCCATCCTGGTAGTTGAGGCAAGCCTTTACGACGAAAATCCGTGGTGCTGAGGCGAGAGCCCCATTTTGACAACCCCCCTCTCCGCCCCGAGAGCCACATTTCGAAAACCACAACCACCCCTCCATCCTTGAAGCTGTTGTGAACCTTTCAGATGGACGTGCTTGGCGCAGAGGCGAGAGCCATATTACGAAAACGACCCCCCACTCATCATTGCAACTGTTGCGAATTCGAAGTTCCGTCATGATAAATAGGAACGCCCGTCTCTACCTCTACCGACACGTCTGGGGGAGGGGAGCAGGAGGAGGAGGAGGAGCAGCAGAAGGAGAAGGAGGAGGAGGAGAGGAGGAGGGAGGAGGGAGGAGGGAGGAGGGAGGAGGAGGAGTGACGGAGGAGCAGGAGGAGGAGGAGGCTCTCTCGCTCGCTCGCTAATTGCGCATGGCCACGTCTCGAGTGGCTCGATGGGGTCTGTGGCCGCAGGGCGTTCGGGAGGCACTGTGCTCCCGCCGAGGTCAAAACTCTACGAGGGCCCCTCCCCCAGCAGTCAGCATGGGGACTTCCTGATTGCAGCACAGGGTCGAGAGGCCTGCACGTGAAGACACGATCTCGGAGACGCAGAGGGGACAAGAGGGACGCAGCGGCAGCGGGGGGGGCGGCGGCAGCAAGGGGAGACGGGGGAGAGGTCGGCCAGCCAGGCCGAGAAAGATTCAAAGGAGGGTACAGCATGCCCCCACGACAGTATACGAGGCGAGGGGCATCGTTCAGAACCCTCGCGATACAAAATATCGTAGCTGAAAATACGACTTGCCATTCGATTTGCCAGTAACTTTGCCGTTGCTTCGTGCTCTGTTTCGACAACGGCCTTTGCTTGGGGCGCACCAAGGGGTCCCACTCTCCCAGAATTCGTCACGCTTCGCGTATCCCCACCAGCCCATCTCAAAACAGCAACTCTAGCGAAGCATGCCGACAGTCGTGTTTTTCAGGCGTGTTTCCGCCTGCCCCCGCATATCTCCCCTGTTCCTCCTTCCTCCCGCCTCCTTGTACATCCTCCTTGTGGTGGGAGCGGGAGAAGGACGAGGCGGAGGAGGAGGGAGAGAAAGCGCTCCTCGTGGTTTGAGTCGTTCGGGCTTCTCGTCCTGGTGTGAGTCGTTCGGGCCCTTCTTCCTGGTGTGAGTCGTTCGGGCTCTTCGTGGTGTGAGTCGTTCGGGCTCTTCGTCCTGGTGTGAGTCGTTCGGGCTTCTCGTGGTGTGAGTTGTTCGGGCCCCTCGTCCTGGTGTGAGTCGTTCGGGCCCCTCCTCCTGCCCGTCCAGAAACGACGCCCAGGCCAGTAGAGGGTCGTCCTGATGGGCTTTTCGGCGTTTTGGGTGCCTCGGGGGGGCCTCTTTGGGCCGTTTGGGATCCTCTTGGGGGCCTCCTGGGGGGCCTCTTGGGGCCAGCTTGGGGCCTCTTGGTGCCTCCTGGGCGCTTCTTGGGGCCATCTTGGAGGAAATCGGTCAAAGAAGAGGGGAGCTTTAATTAGCGCTTCCCCCTCAGAAGGCCAAAATGGGGCCAAAACCTTAGGAAAATCAATGATTTTGGCTTGAAAGAAGAGGGGAGCTTTAATCAGCGCTGCCCCCTCAAAAGGCCAAACTGGGGCCAAAACCGTAGTAAAATCAATGATTCTGGCTTCAAAGAAGAGGGGAGCACTTTTCTGCCTCCCCCCGTCGGGGCCAGAATCCTCGTGAGGGGTGTCGTTTTTTAGCCCTCCCAGGAGTCGAAAAAGACCCCTCCAACGACCCGCGGGGCGCCCTCTCCAGGCCCAGGGGGAGGGGGTAGGGGGAGGGGTCAACCCTTCCCCGAAGGGGAAGAAGGGGGTTGAGAACAGAGCGGGCTCTCTAAACCACTCACGCCCAAAGGGCTGGTGGGATTTGTACCTGGCCGCGCTCAGAGACAGATCCTAAGGAGGCCAGCTGTGGCCTGTTCGGGGGATTCTGAGGGGGCGGAGGAGGAGGCCTCGACGGGGAAGGATTGGGGTCTGGGCTCATTGGCTCTTCCTGTGGACGGCTCCTTTGAGTATCTTCTCTAGCGAATTCTGACAGCGCCTCTCCTGGGTGGTCTTCGGGGGTGGTCCCAACTTCGGTGTACTGCCCATGGCCGAGAACAGAGCTGTGAGAGTCGAGTTCATCGATATCATGAGGCCTGCCTGGTTCTGAACCCAAGCGTTGACGAAAAACGCGTGGCGAACGAGAGGCGGCGCGCCTTCCCTCACGAAGGCGGTCTTCGCCCGCCAGTAGCGCAACGTCTCGCAGGCGACGGGCATTGGCTGCGCCTCCAGTTGAAGAATGAGGGCGTCCAGCGACTTCAGATGCTCCACTAGGTGCGGGTTCTGCCTGAGAGCTTCCTGGGTGCTGATCGCCTCGAGGGCCGCGAGCCCGACCTGCAGGCTGGGTGGTCCCAAGCCGTGGTCCGTGGGCGTCTCCTTGACCGTGTCGGCGTACGTCTGAGCGGCTCCGATCGTCGCGTAGTTGAGCTGGTGCTCCTTGGGCACGAGGTGCGTGCTGAAGAGGCATCCCTCGAGAGCTCGCTGCCTTTGAGCTGTATTCAGATGGCCCTTCATCACCTCGACGGCTGCCTCGTCCTCCGAGTCGGTGTCCTCCACGATGGCCGCTGAGTCGGAGGGGCTTGCCTTCTGCCGCCGGTGCCTGGGCGCGTGCTCGTGCGACTTGCCGCTGTCGCCAGCGGTCAACAGGCTCGTCGGTGGGGCTTCTGCAAGGCGCTTCTTCGCTTGCCCATCTCGCTCTGGCCGACGGTCAACGCCCACGCCATCGGGGTCAGCGAACGAGAATGTGGCGTCTGCGAGGTCAACGCGCGCGCGAATAGGCCGCAGGAGAGCCACGAGCGATGGATGATCGACACTGCATGCTGGACATTCGAAAGTCAGTGGAGGGATAATTCCATGATGTATCGGGCTGCGGTCGCATTGGCAACTTCGCTTGATGAATGATATGCGAACATGCTGCCGAGAGATCGCAATTGTCGAGTGCGTGCTCATGCAACACGGGCATTGGTTGGTGGCGGTGAGAAGCTGAGGCAAGTCCCGATGTCCACGACTTCCTTCCGTGCTGAACCTCTTGTGTGTACACCACCCGTGTTGATCATGAAATTCCAAGCCACATTCTGTACCATCAGCCTTCGTTTCCATGCAACGCCAGACCCGAAGGGGGGGGCGGGATCAGGGTCTCCAGAGCCTCCAGGAACATCTCCTCCACCTTCACCCACCTGCCCCCTGCCGAACTCGTTAATCTCCCCTCCCAGTACTTGTTGCGGAGCTTGGCAAAGGTTAATTCGGAGAACTGCGTGTTAAACTCGCTGGTGAAAGCCTGAAGGTGCACGCGTCCCATGGCGGCGAGGAGTTCGGGTCCCTTTTCAACATGAACAATCGCGCTACGATCGTTGAGGACTTGAAGGGCCCAAGGGTTCCCACGCATGTGCCCATTGTCGTCTCTGGTAAGCAATCCATGTTCAATTGTCGGGTACCTCTCGTCGCGCATCTGGCCGAAAAATGCCACGAGCAGGCGTCGGTTCTCTGAGCGGTGAGCGACCACCTCCTGCAGCCAATGCAAACGACGCATGCGGAGCTCAAGCTGCGAGGGCGCCAGGCCAAGACTGGCCCAAATGCGCACTGCTGGATGGGAAACATGCTTCACACTGCCATCAGCCTGCGGGATCTTGAGTACTGCTGCGCCTCGCAGAAGGACAACAGGCCATCGATAAGCTTAAAGTCGCTGGCAGGCGGAACGAACGCCTCGAGACCTTAGAGCCCAGCAGACCGCACGGGCGCGCTTGGAAAACGAGGAGTTGGATACGTAGGGGTATTCATTTTACATGCCATAACCTGTCCATTGCATACCATGCGCTCCCCATGTTTTGGTTGCGTGGCAAGTCTCTGTTGCGTTGCGGCACCCGCGCCATGAAATTGTGCACCAAGATACTTCGCATGCGTGCATACACGCCCAGGGAGAGCACGTGCTGGGTCAGTGAATGACCGAGATTCGACAAAGGCGCCTGTGCCCACGAAACGGGGCACCGCGGCCTGCTCGTCGTGGTTCAGGGCGCCGCCCGCGAGGGAAAAGTAATGAGAAAAGTTGGCGGTGGTTGCACAGGCCTGGTCGGCCATTGCTGAGGCTGTAGGGGCTACGACATTATGAGCTGTATCACCCAGGTAAACCGTAGTAAACAAATCAATGCCTTGGCCAGGAATATCATTCATCGGGTTGTTGCACATAAGGTCGCGACCTCCAGGCTGAGCTTGTCGCTCTGCAACCCAAGGCGCGAGTACTGCACGATCGAAGCTGCGGATATACTTGACGGGGGCTAATTGGTGACCCTGCAAGACGCCCTCTTGGATCAGATAGTTCCCCACCCCATCAGAACAACGTAATAATACTATGATGGTTGCTGTGTTGCTGTGTTGTCCAAAATCGATATCATCTGGACGCATGTGAAGATGATTTGTTGCATCTAAAAACTCAGCATTGGTACTCCCAAAGGCATTGGCCTGATCGTAAAAAAGGACAGTGCGACTTGCGTAGGCGAGACAATCGCCATCCTGTGTTTAGTTGAATCTGCATGGCAGATTCGCGCCGCCTGTGCCGAATGCCACCGTGGAGGTGGTCTGCAAAAACTCGCTATGGGTAGCACAGATCACCTCGCTGCCCAAGGTGTCCGCTGCATGCCTTGCTGAAGGGGCACATGCGGCGAACTAGGCGAATGGAACGAAGGCCAGGTGAGGTAGCCGCGGGTTTGGGCATGCTGCATCCCCAAGAGCGGTGCCAGTCGAGTGGTAGACGGGCCCCTCCTCGGACGTCCCAAAGAAATCCTCGAATTCGACGTGAAAACCAGGCCATGTCAGGGAGCGTCGCAGCGAATTCATATTGTTGGTCATTGCATTTGGGGTGTCAATAGATAGGGAGGAAAATCATCCGAAAAAGCTTCCATCGGCAAGCTCCATGGAGGGGGGCGCTCTTTCTGTAGGCCATCTTAAGGAACGACGAGCATATGCCTTGTAAGTTCTCCTCCGCCTCATCTTTGAACCTGGTCCGTAAAAGCGAAGTCCCAGCCCATTATGAAAACGATCTTTTGGCAGGGAAGGAAGAGCAGCAAGCAATGCAGATTGGTCGCCGAGCAGCCCGCACTGTGCGAGAAAGTCAGCCCATATCTGGATCGTCGGTCGCATGCTGATCGGCCGATTGAAAAAGCGGCGGCCTGGCCCAATTGTTGTGCAGGCGAGTTTTCTACGAAGCCGGTGGGCCAGAGACCACCTGGACGCCTTCCATGCGTCCCATATCTGATCTGCAAGCGCTTCCATGCGCTGATCTCTGTCCGCATCTCGGCGCTGCTTGATCTGCTTGGTCACCGAGAACAACTGAGATTGCACGTGAGTGAGCTCCTGGAAGTGCGCACTGTCAGCAATGAGGACAGCAGGAAGGGCACTCAGTTGTTCTCTAAGCTCGAATCGTTGTCGGAGTAGGGCTCGTTGGGGTTCACGTTTCTGGTCGTAGTTGGCGTCGGCTTCGGTATGTCTCGCAAAATACTCCAGAGCAATTTTTCGAACATCTCCCACGAACTTCTCCCAGGCCCCAGGCCCTGTCAGGGGTGGCCTTTCCTTCAAGTTGGGACCAGGCGGGGAAGGTGCGAAAGCATATGTCCTCAATCTCCTTGAGAAATCTATCACGCAAGAGGCCATGCACAACACCGTTTACCAGCCGATCAGCATCCCAAGACCCAGCCTGTGTACAGGGTGCTGCAGGGAAGCTGAGGAGGTACTTCACGGAGACCTGCAGGGGCCAATGGTCCCATCTGCGACCCGTGGGGACCATTTCGAGAAGTCTGCCGAGTTTCTGTAGAACTCCACTAGGTGACTGAGGAGAGCCACGTACGGGGAGCCCCAATGTAGTCAACTTGCGTACCGCTTAATTTCCCGAAGTATGTGTCCTCACCGCCTACGAAGACGCTGATGAGACAAAGTCCGAACTGCTCAAGGTATATTCTCATCTTCTTCATACAGTAGTACTCGGGCCGGGGAAAAAGAGGTCCTATGGGGTCAAATTCGTCTGTGATGTGTTCGGCGGGTGGCACTCCAGTGTGGTCATTCAGCTCCCCGCCGAAGACTAATTTCCCCAGATTTCATGGCGCCCCTTCTTGTTTCATTACGTCCCTGGCCCCCCCGCTGGGCCGCGCACATGCCGCTGGTCATGATTTGCACCCCCCCTCTTGGACACCTCCCTCTTGGCCGCTCCCGAGGTCGGGTGCGGCCCGATGTATGCGTGGCGTTGTTGTACATCCTGGCGCAGCCGATTCGGCTGCGGTCCCATGCCGAGTCACCCGAATTGGACCATGTCCAGGCCCTGGGACCGTCAACAACAAACCTGCTCAGGGCACCGCGGTCCAGGACCCGTTTCCGCCAGGATCCGTTCCCGTCCTTGCAGCCGTTACTCATCCTCCACTTCCTCATCATCCTCCTCGTCCTTCGCATCCCCCACCCCACGGTGGGGGCCTCCAGAGGCCGAAGATAAGAGAATGGGAAAATCAGGGCGCTCATGATTTCTCCTTCGGCGCGGCGAGGCATTGGCCGGCTTCCTCGTCCCCCTCCTCCACCCACCCGCCCAGACAGGTGCCGGATGCGTTCCCGGGGGCTCAGCCAACATCGCTCACGCGCCAGAAGGCGGACGAGCGGCTGCTGCGAGAGGCCTACCTCGTCTGCGAGAAGACGGACGGCGAGCGGCACCTGCTCCTGGCGCACGAGGCTGCCAGGGCGGCCCGCTCTCCCGGATCCGGACGAGCTGTTTTTTTGAAGGGACCCTGGGACACACAAATAAATACACACAAATCTAATAATTCCCCATATTTGTTCATATTTTTCTGGGTTTCTTCTTCCCCCCACTTCCCATAGTTTTCCATACTTTCTGGGGAATCGACGATGAATTGTGTCTGTGTGTTTTTTTCCCTCCTGATTTTTGGCTTTCGACCGTGGAGGGTATCGTGGGTTTCGGTCGGTTTTCAGGGTGCTTCGCTGGCTCCTCCTCCTCCTCCTCCTCCTCTTCCTTTTCCCCCCCTCCTCCTCGTCCTCCTCCCCCTCCTCCTCCTCCTCCTCCTCCTCCCTCCTCCTCCTCCCCTCTCCTCCTCCTCCTCCTCCTCCTCCTCCTCCTCCTCCTCCTCCTCCTCCTCCTCCTCCTCCTTTCCCCCCCTCCTCCTCTCCCCCCCCTCCTCCTCGCCCTCCCCCCTCCTCGGGATGCTCTCCAGCGGCTGCGCCCCGTCGAGCGCGTCGCTCGCGTGCCCGGGATCGTCGCGCACGGCCGCCGGAGACCCGAGGTCTGCCCCCGGAGGCCGCCGGGGGGCCCCGAGCTCGGACGGGCCGCCGTGTCGGATCCCAGCGGATCTTCGACCAGTCGGGGTTTGATAGACCTCCTACCCTGACACGTCGATTAAGGAATTGCACGTTTTCGGTTCGCGAGAGGGCGTCGCAGCCGCTATGTTTGCGGGTCCAGGTCCGTCGGTGTCGGTCCCAGGTCGTTTTCACCAAGGGGAGGTCTACTGAAGGGAGGTTTGTCCACCGCCGAATTAGGGCTTCTGGGGCCCGTCCTCCGAGCAGGGACCCGACCTCAGAATTGATATGAACCCCAAAATCGATTTCTTCGTCGAATCCAAAATAACTGCGCGGAATGTTCTGAGATCTGCGGACAGCCAGCGCACGTCTCGTAGATTCCTCTCGCTTCGCGGGGTGCACGTCCGGAGCACGTACAGTCCAGTCGTTTCGGAGTGTCCTGGGAGCTCTTGGGGGTCTTGTGGTGGGCGTCTGTGGGGTTCTCTTGGGAGCTTCCTGGGGCCCTTCTTGCGCGTCTTGGGCTGTTTTGGGGCGCTCTGTGCCTCTGCTACCCCTCCCTCCCGCCTCCTGCCATCTCTCCTTTTCCTTCTCCCCTCCCCCTCCTCCCTTCCAGCGCTGGCTCTGATCACGGACGCCGCCGTGACCAATTTCCATGTGGCTGGCGCTGCGCCGCGGTTCGCCCAGGGCGGGATATTATTGTTTAGTGACTCACCGAGGGTGTTTCAGAGCACGTTCAGTCCAGTCGTTGTGGGGCCTCCTGGGAGTCTCTTGGGAGCTTCTTGGAAGCTTCTTAGGGGCTTTTTGGAGCCTCTGGGAGGCCTCTTGGGGACGTCTTGGGCCGTCTTTGGTACGCCGTCTGGCCACTTCGGAAGCCACTTTGGAAGCCTCTCGCGGCCGCCTTGGGGCTCTCTTGGGGTCTTCTGGGGCCGTCTTGGGGGCTTCTTGGGCCGTCTTGAAAGCTTTTTTGGCCGTCTCGGGGCCCTCTTGGGCCGTCTTGGGACCCCCTTGGAGGCCTCTTGGGCCGTTTGGGGGCCTTCTTGGAGGCTGCTTGGGCCGTCATGGCCTTCTGAGAGCCGAAAAAGGCGAGAACGTTGAAATTGTTCCAAAACTGTAGGAAATTCTAAGATTTTGGCCTCTGGAGGCGCTCTCGGGAGTCTTCTTGGGGGCCTCTTGGACCTTCTTCGGGGCCTCATGGGCCCTCTGGGGCCATCTTGGGCCGTCTTGAAACCGTCTTGGGGCCCCAAGAGGCCGAACTTGTTGATTTCTTATAGGTTCTTGTAGGTTTTTAGGCCCACAAAGGGGCCCTCCACCTTTGGGTCGACGGAAGTGGCGCGACTCCGGGGGGGGGGTAGGGGGGGAGAGATAAACGATGCAACACAATGCAATATGTAGCAATTACGCAATCACTGGATACATTGGATACGTTGCATTAGGGCTTCCGCTCCGCTACGCGACCTGCCTCCGGCAACACGTCACTTCCGGACGTGGATTCTATAGGCTTACGCCACATCCGCCGACCCCTATATAAGGTACTGCGCCTCCAGGACTGCATTTCACGAGGCTTGTCCGAATCATGACACGGCGCTCGACATCGTTCCTGTTATTTCGTTGCTGTTATCGCACCTCTTGTTGCTCTTTTGTGGCCTCTTGGTGGCATCTTGGCCTGTCTGCAGGCCATATCTGGCCGCCTCGAGGCATCTTGGGCCAAGTTTGGGGGCCTCTTTGGGGCTTCCTGGGGGTTTCTTGGAGGCCTTTGAGGTTCTTTGGGGGGTCCCTCAGGGCCTCTTGGGCTCTTCTTGGGGCAGGCTGGGGGCGTCTTGGGGCCGAAGGCTCGCACAGGTGTCGTCTTGGGGCCGTCTGGGGGCCCTCTTGGGCTGTCTTGGGGGCTTCGGGGGCTTTTGTTGGACCCTCTTCGACCCTTCTTGGGGGCCCCTTTCGCCGTCTGGGGGCGCTATTGAAGGTTTTTTTTTTGCCCATCTGGGACGTTGTGGAAACCGAATATGCGAGCATGCGAAAAATGCTTGTTTTTCGAAAGGGAATGGGACGATTTCTGTTTCTTGGGACCCTTTTGGGGCGTCTGTTGGGGGCCTCTTGGGGCGTCTCGGCAGCTTCGGAGGCCGCTTGGAGGCCATCGTGGGCGTCCAGGGCCATATTTCGGCGAATCGTGGCCCCTGGGACCGTCTGGGGAGCGTTCTGGTGTCTTCATGGCCAGTTTTGGAACCCTCCGCTCCCCCGTGACGCGTTCGGTCCGGGGTCGCCCGGGGCCGGGGGGGGGGTCAAATCTCCCGTTTGTGAGCCCTTGGGGGGGTTATGGGGGGGGGAACCATCTCGCACGCCTAGAGACCCACAAGGGGTCGGCGGATTTGACAAAGAGCAGTTCTGGGTGAGTCAATTCTGCAGTCGACCCCCTACAGTCGGACCGAGGTGTAAGATCGAGGTCGGTTCGGGGAGGGCACCCTCCTGTTCTCCGTGTTTGTTGGATGTTCCCGCGCATCCTGGGGGAGGCCAGCTAACCTCGAATGATGATCCCAGGGTCTGGGGTGCGTGGTCCGGCGGAGGGCCTCACGCTCTTGAAGGATGCTTCAGGCCTGGGCCCGACCCTGCTCGAGCCGTCGGGCCCCCGGGAGCACCAAACGCGGAGGAGGAGGAGGAGGAGGAGGAGGAGGAGGAGGAGGAGGAGGAGGAGGAGGAGGAGGAGGAGGAGGAGGAGGAGGAGGGGTTGGGGGAGGAGGATGAGGAGGAGGAGGAGGAGGAGGAGGAGGAGGCCCCAGACTTCCGCCGCGCTGGTCTTCTCGGCGCGGAGGGGGCGCCGGGCGGGACCTCCGCGAGGCCGGGGGGGGGGGCCTCCGCGGGGCCGCGCGCCGAGCAAGGGTTACAGCCGTCGGTCGACTGGACGCAGGTCACCACGCACCGAGCCACCCCCAACCGGGTCCGAGGGCCTCGATTTGCCTTCGATTTCCGGTGGGGCGGGGTCGGGGAACATCGAACAAAAAATACATGTGGAACCCGGCAGTCAGTAAGGGTGGCCTTTCGCCAGAGTGACCTTCTTCATCGGTGCGGGCCCAAAGGGGCCCCCCGAGCGCTGAGCGCGAAGCGGTAGCAGCGGCTTGCGCGCCCAGGTTTGGCCACCCCGCGTCCCCCGTTGAGCCGCGCACCAAGGGTCACCCGTGCCTGGGGTCACCTGTGCGTGCAGCCGAGTCGGGTGGTGCTGAGCTGGATCCTCGCTACAGGTTGGGCGCGGCCCGGAAAACGAGCCAGGATGGGCCACCTGGAGGCAGGGGTCTCTCTTTGCATCCTCGGGGGACCGTTCCTGTCCTGTGGAATGGCAGTCTTCTCTTGTACGCTGGCGTGGATTCGACTTTCGCATTCGACGTGGATTCGACGCAGATTCGACACGGATTTGACTCGGATTTGACACGTTCGACATGGATTCGACATGGATGCGACACGGATGGTTGGCGCGATGGGGCAGGCCAGGTCCCCCAAAGATGCAGCACAAGTGGTCATGGGATCGGTCTTGATTGCATGTGCCGGCTTGAGCTGACCGACGCCGCCCGTGGCCTGGCCTAGTTACCCAAGGCCCGCTCCAGGCTGCACGCTTTCACCACGAGCTCCGGCGATGTCCATCATCCAATCCCGACGTTGTTCCTCGATTCCGGCCCCTGGGGCCCGTTGTCGGCCCCATGGCAATGAAAAACGAGTCCGGGACGAAACATTTGCACCTCTGGGGCCGCGCACTGACAAATCACATCGTCGGGTGTTTGGACTCCAGGGCCACACGTTCCTCATCGACCGGCTCTCCCGCTTCTGGCTGTGCCAGCTGCAGCTGCCGCTGCCGTCGGGCCACCCGAGGGCCCCCGGGTGGCACCACAACACGTTGCTGGACGGCGAGCTCGTGGTTGACCAGGTGCCAGGCACCGCCGACCGCCTCCGGTGCTCGAAGGAGAGGAGGAAATTCTGCAGAAGCAGAAACTGTTGTTTGAGGTCCGCGCGGACCTTCGATGGTTTACGCTTTTGTGCCGTGCGTTGCTGTCCTTCGGCCAGGTACCTGGTCTACGACGCCGTCCGCATCTGCGACGAGGACGTGTCGCACCGGACCCTGCTGCACAGGCTCCGCCGCGCGCTCCAGGACGTGGCGCTGCCAAAGGAGCGGATGATGGCGGGAGGCGGGCGGCGCGATCCCGTGCAGCTGCTGGTGAAAGACTTCTTCGAGATCTGGCAGATGCAGGACTCGAGTGAGAGAAACAAGGAAGCCCCCCTCTCTCCCTCCCTCCTCCTTCCTCGGGCTCGCCCTTGTCCCCCTCCCCCTGGTTGTGGTGACGTCTACCCAGCTGGCCACTCTGGAGCCCCGCCGCTGTCGAGCTCGAGCTTGCATCAGATGGGTGCGGATGTAGCCCCTACGAGGGGAAGCGGATCTGATGTTCATTCGAACTTCTCTTGCCCGTGGACAGGCATCGTGCGCTTGTGTTCTGCGGTCGTGCTCATAGGAAAAAACTAAATGATCGTAGGCCCACGCGGATGTATTGCATCGGCACTGGGCCCCCATCCCTGGCGCGCGAGGCACGCTACGGACGGCGCCAGAGGCGTCGCCAGGGGGTTCCAGCGCAGATGCAAGAAATCCACGCAGACCTCCCAAAGTTTATGATTGAGTCGCGTGTCGTTTTTCCCCAAACAGCTTGCTGAGCAGGGTGCTGTTGTGATAGAAGCTACCTCTGGCCGAGGGAATTCAGAGCAGAGACGTCCTCAACAGGGCCGTTTCGCCTGAGACATCCTCGCAACTCTCGTTTCTGAGTTGTCCGGGATTGGGCGTTTCGCGTGAGACATCCTGCAAATTCTGAGTTCCCAGATGCGGCGCAAGAGGTGGTCTGGCCCGTGTCGCCTGAGACATCCTCGAAATTCTGAGCCCCGAGATGCCGCGCGAGAGGTGGTCTGGTCCGTTTCGCCTGAGACATCCTCCAAACTGTGAGCTCTCAGATGCCGCGCGAGAGGTGGTCCAGGCCGTATCGCCTGAGGCATCCTCCAAGCTCTGAGCTCTGAGATGCCGTGCGCGAGGTGGTCCGGCGCGTTTCGCCTGAGACATCCTCGCAACTCTGAATTCTGAGATGCCGCGCAAGAGGTGGTCCAGCCCATTTCGCCTGAGACATCCTCGAAACTCTGGGCTCCGAGATGCCGCGCAAGAGGTGGTCCGGCCCGTTTCCCCTGAGACATCCTCCAAACTCTGAGCCCTGATATGCCGTGCGCGAGGTGGTCTGGCCCGTTTTGTCTGAGACATCCTCACAATTCTACGCTTTGTGATGCCGCGCGAGAAGTGGTCCGGCCCGTTTCGCTTGAGACATCCTCCAAACTCTGAGCCCCGAGATGCCGCCCAAGAGGTGGTCCGGCCCGTTTCACTTGAGACATCCTCGCACTTTTGCATTCCGAGATGCCGCGCGGAGAGGTGGTCTGGCCCGTTTCGTCTGAGACGTCCTCGGAACTCTGAGCTCTGAGATGCCGCGCGCGAGGTGTTCTGGCTCGTTTCGCCTCAGACATCCTCGAAGCTCTGAGCTCTGAGCTGCCGCGCAAGAGGTGGTCCAGCCCATTTCGCCTGAGACATCCTCGCAACGGAGATGCCGCGCGCGACGTGGTTCAGCCCGTTTCGCCTGAGACATCCTCGCAACTCTGAGCTCTGAGATGCCCTGCGCGAGGTGGTCCGGCCCGTCTCGCCATAGACATCTTCGCAATTCTGAGTTCTGAGATGCTGTGCGCGGGGTGGTCCGGCCCGTTTCGCACAAGACATTCTCGCAACTCTGAGCTCCCAGATGCCGCGCAAGAGGTGGTCCAGCCTTGGGGCCCAGAAAACCATATGTTACATATGTCCCCCTGGGAGCCCCAGGAGGCCCCAGAGAGCTTAAGGAGGCCGCAGGACGCCCAGGACAGGCCCCAGGGGTCCCCAGGAGATCCCCAGGAGGCTCCCAGGAGGCCCCACGAGGCCCCTAATCAGAACGTGTCAAGTTAATACACATCCAGTGTCGATTCGTTGATTTTCCCCACATTCTAAGTGGGGTTCTGATTTTCTCTACAACCGCGTCACACCCGCGTTTCTCACCCACCTCCCCTTCTCTACACCCGCGTCACACCCGCGTTGACACCTCCCTCTCTTCCGCATTACATCATCACATCACACCACCCCGCGCCATACCATACCACACCACACCACACCACACCACATGTTCGTTTCGTTGGGTTATGGTTTTCTTCTCTGCCGCGTCGCACCCGCGTCTCCTCACCTCCCCTCCTCCCTCTCCGTCTCTCTCTCTCTCTCTCTCTCTCTTTCTCTCTCTCACACACCTCACTCTTCCCCTCCTCCTCACAGCACTGCTCAGCACAGCTCAGCTCAGCTCAGCACGGCACAGCTGAGCACAGCTCAGCTCAGCTCAACTCAGCACAGCACAGCACAGCACAGCACGGGACAGCACAGCACAGCTCACCGCACAGCAGCACAGCACAGCACAGCATAGCACACAGGGCATTCCTTCGACGCCACAAGGGGGTGCGCTGGGGGTGGGGGCCCTATGCGTTGTAGGCTCCCAGGGCGTGGCAGGCGTGGCATTTCCTCGACGCCACAGGGGGTGCGCTGGGGGGTGGGGCCCTATGCGTTGTAGGCTCCCAGGGCGTGGCAGGCGTGGCATTTCCTCGACGCCAAAGGGGGTGCGCTGGGAGGTAGGAGGAGGAGGTAGAGGAGGAGGAGGAGGAGGAGGAGGAGGAGGAGGAGGAGGAGGAGGAGGAGGAGAAGGAGAAGGAGGAAGAGGAGGAGGAGGACGGGGAGGTGGGGCAGCAGCAGCGGCAGCAGCAGCATCAGCTGCAGCAGCAGACGCAGCAGCAGCAGCAGAAGCAGCAGCAGCAGCAGAAGCAGCAGCAGGAGGAGGACACCGAGGAGGAGAAGGAGGAGCAGCAGCAGAAGCACCGAGGGTACACATGGGAAATACAATAGGTATGGTGGGGTTCCTCGGTAGCGTAATTCCTGCTCTTGTGCCCCCCCCCCATTTGGGGGGCCCAGACGGCCACATGTTAGATATCCCCCCCTGGGAGCCCAAAGAAGATTCAGGAAGCCCCAGGTGGGGTCCAGAAGGCCACAGGAGGCCCAGGAGGACGCCCCAGGAGGTCCCCAGGAGGCCCCAGGAGGCCTCCGCAACTCGGAGTTCGGAGACGCCGCGCTCGAGGTGGTCTGGCCCGTTTCGCCTGAGGCTTCCTCGCAGCACGTTTCGCCCGAGACATCGTCGCAACTCTGGGGTCCGAGATGCCGCGCGCGAGGTGGTCCAGCCCGCTACGCTGGAGACATCCTCGCAACTCTGGGCTCCGAGATGCCGTTCGGGATGAAGAGGTGGAGGAGGAAGAGGACAAGGAGGAGGAGATGGAATGGAGAAGGAGGATGAGAATGATGTGGATGAGGGAGCAGGCAGGAGGAGGGGGAGGGGGAGGAGGAGGAGGAGGAGGAGGAGGAGGAGGAGGAGGAGGAGGAGGAGAAGGAGGAGGGAGAAGGAAGGGAGTTGCAGGAGAGGACCTAACGGGAAGCGAGTGCGACGTGGACTTGTCAGAACGTGTGCGAGAGGTTGTCCGGCCCGTTTCGTTTGAGACATCCTTCGTATATTGAGCTCCAAGCGACCTTGGAAACCGCAGTGGGTTTAAAAACCCTGTTTGGGGATACTGCACCCTGGCTATAGTTCTAAGGACGTGATGGGGCTGTCGAAGCACTTCCCGCACAAGGTCGACGGCCTTGTGTTTACGCCCGTCCAGGTGCCGTACGTGACTGGCTCATGCCCATCGCTGTTCAAGTGGAAACCCGCTTCTCTCAACACGGTCGACTTCAAGCTGCGGCTCATCAAGGGCGGGGGCCAGAGCGTGCACGTGAAGCTCCTCGTTGGCATCAAGAAAGGAGGAGACTGGGAAATCCAGTTTTGTGGTCACTGGCTTGCCAAGAGTGGTGAGCTCTTCAAGGAGCTGAAGAGCAACCCAGACGCCTTCGACGGCGTAATCGGGGAGTGCGTGTGGCAGAAAGAGGCAAAGACGTTTACGCCTGGGAACAACAACGTTTACACGTCGGACGGCGCTTGGGAGGACGGGGGCTGGGTGCTTCAGCGACTCCGCGAAGACAAGAAGCTGCCAAACGACCTGCGAACTGCAAAGCGCGTGGTAGAGTCCATCGAGGACGACCTCTCGTTCGAAGCACTGAACGACAAGGTGATGGCAGCCCACAGGGAAGGGAAGCTCACGCCCGCCTCGACCTGCGGGGAGGGCGGGCTGCCCCGTGCCCCAGTGCAGCCAATGACTCTGCAGTGGGGCAAGGCCAGGGAACGCCCTGAGCAGAGGATCGGCCGAGGCGTCTGCAAGTATTACCTCAGCTCCAAGAAGAATAACAGCATGAGCACAAATTTTCAGAGGTCCAACGCATATTTCCTCGGCGCTGGGGCCCCCTGGCGGTGCCTCAAGCGCTGCCCCTGGCGCGCTCCGCGCGCCAGGGAAGTGGCTCCAGCGCCGATCCAAGAAATCCGCGCCGACCTCCGAAAGTTCATGTGCATGCTGAGTCTTCTTCTTCAATCAACGGCACCTGCTTCCACGGCACCAGGTGCAAGTTCCTGCACGAGGCCCCAGCGGGCTCGACGGAGCCCCCCTCGGGGGAAGGCGGCGCGGGAGCTGGAGGCGAGGCCCGCAGCGGTCGTCCCCCAGATGGCGGCAAGGGTAAGGGCAAGGCGAAGAAGGGGCGAGGGCGTGGACGCGGGCGAAGAGACACCAGCGAGGGCGGCGCCGTCGCATCGCCGGATCATGGCGCCCGGGAGGGCGCGGCCGCAGAGCCCCCGCGGGAGGGCGGCAAAGGCCGGGGCCGGGGCCGGGGCCGGGGCCGGGGCCAGGGCCAGTGCGTGGCCGACCACGCGCGTGGCGCGGCCGCGGACGCCGAGCTGGCAGCGTGGAGCGCCATGGTGGAGGCCAACGAGGGCGGCCCTGCGCCGGAGGCGGCCGCGGACGCCGAACTGGCGGCGCGGGTTGCCGTGGTGGAGGCCAAGGGCTGCCCGGCGCCAGTAGCGACGGTCGCGCCGCCCGCCGCGGCCGCGCGGCCTACCAGGGCCCCCGCGCCGCGCAGGCAGAGGCCCGCCGCCGCGCGCGGCAGGGCGGGCCGCGCCGCGGCGCCCGCGGCGCTCGGCGACGCGGCAGCGCCGCGGGCGCCCGGCGAGCCCGGAGAGCCCGCCACTGCTGCGGTGGGCTCGCCAGGTTCGCCAGGCGCGGCGGCGCCGCGGGTGCCCCTGGCGCTCGGCGACGCGGCCGCGCCGCGGGCGCCCGGCGAGCCCGCCGTGGCCCTCGGGCGGCGGGCGGCCGCGGCGGACGCAGAGGCGGGGGCGAGCGCGCTGGCGGCCGAGGCCTTCGACAGGCAGGTCGCGGGGGGCGAGCAGCTGCGTGGCCCGGGCGAGGAGGAGCTCGATTTGGGGCCCTGGGCGGCCAAGATTGGGTTCCCTGTGAGTCTTGTAGAGACTGCACCACTCTCGCCTCGCTGACGGTCGGGAGCTTGTGCGCGTCGCTCCGCCGGCTCCGGCCCACCACGCTTTGGCGCGACATGCTGTCCGCTTCCCAGCCCCCCAGCGTCAATGTCCCGAGCGGAGCGACACGCTATCCGCCCACAAGGCGTAGCGCGCCGCCGGGGCCGCCAGGGCGACACGCTCAGCAAAAGTTCCTGACCGTAGGCATACCCACAGCGACCATACCCACGACGACCACTCTAAACTCGCTTGGGCACTCCGAAACGCATTAGCAAATAGGATGCCAAGGTACACATCTTACGCACGCCCAAAGACCCCACGCGCCCGCCTTACGCACGCAGGCCGCATTTGGCCTCCCAAAGTCTTGAAACAAGCAACGAGAACCCGAGGCCAAGAGGGGGTGATGACAGTGAGGGTATCTTAGCCAGGACCACGATATGTTTCTGGGCTTCGTGGCCCTTCCCTCCTTTCAATACGTACACGGGTCCCCACCTCGTCCGCGCACATGCCTCCCACCATGATTTGCAAAACCCCTTCTTAGACACCCCCACTCTTGGACGCCCCCGAGGGGAGGGCGCGGGAGAACTTCGCCAGGGAGGAGGAGGCGGGGGAGGAGGAGGGCCCCAATATATGGGAAAGGCCTGCCCTTAGCAGCAGGAGCTCTGATGTTATTCAAAACGGTTTGAAGTATCTGTACTTTTTGAGTTGCTTCTGTTCTCTGTTGCATGTGACGATGTTCTTTCCGAATGTCCAGAAGGCGACTTTGCGTCGTGTTGGCCCGCTGCGTTTCCGTGTTCCATGCGTGTTACTCTTGCTTCGTCATCAAACAACCGCCGTTCTTGGTTGCCACGTGTTGTCAAGTTGATTGATCTGGCCCTGGCATTACGGTGTTTCCCGCTTCGGGCTTGCCCTCGAAAAAACGCTTTTTGTTTCCCGTTGCGTGTTTCCGTGCCTGTCTGTCGTGGGTAGTCAGCAGCCTCAACAAAAGAAGCGCGCGTGTGGGAAGACGCACCCAGCGCTGTGAAGAACCATTGGGAGCAGGAGAAGGAGGAGGAGGATTCTGAGTTACAGGGTTGATGGAGCAGACAGCCTGTCAGCGAAGTGGGGGCGAGGAATGGTGAGGGATGGGGAGAAGAGGAATGGAGGAAAGGGGGAGGAGGAGGAGGAGGAGGAGGAGGAGGAGGAGGAGGAGGAGGAGGAGGAGAAGGAAGAAGAAGAAGAAGGAGAAGAAGAAAAGGAGGAGGAGGAGGAGGAGGAGGAGGATTAGCAGGAGGAGGAGCAGGAGAGTGACGACAGGAGGGGGGCGAGGAGGAGCTCTGGGCCGCAGTTTCAGCGGCCTGAAGCTATCGCGGAGTCTCCACCTGTCCTGGGCGAGGTGCGTCCCGTAGCCCCTCCTCGCATCCGCCTTGCCTTCCCCAGAACCCCAGAACCTCCAAAAACACCGAAGAGCATCGCAGAAGCTGTATGAACCCTTGTGCCTCCAACTCCGTGCCATGCTCCCTGATCCTCCTCCCCTTCGTCCCTCTCCCTCCCTCCCTCCCTCCCTCCCTCCCTCCAAGGCGGTTGCTGCTGCTCCTCCTCCTCTTCCTCTCCTCCTCTTCCTCCTCTTCATCCTCTCCTCATCCTAATCCTCCTTCTCCTCCCCCTCCTCCTCCTCCTCCTCCTCCTCCTCCTCCTTCTCCTCCTCCTCCTCCTCCTCCTCCTCCTCCTCCTCCTCCTCCTCATCATCATCACCTACTCCCTCATACTACTCCGTCCTTGTCACCCTCCCATTGCCCCTGCTCATCCTCCTCTTTCTGTACCTCCTCGGGGTCAAGAGTCGAGCGCAGGGCCTATCCTAGGGATGCCCCACAGCGGGCGAAAAACGCAGAGGAGACCCGATCCTCGAATCCCGATTTGGGAACACCTCTCCCTCATCCTTCTGATCATCCTCCCCCTCCCTCGCCGTCCTCGTCGTCCTCTCCATGCCCCCCGCTACCCCCCCTCTTCCTGCCCCCACCTCGCCGCCCAGGCTCCAGGGAGGTCACCCTAGTTGGGCCTGGATGCGCCGACCAGTACAACCCAGAGGGTCGCACCAGCACGCCCCAGTACCCCTACTAGCGCGACCCGGCCCGAGGAAGGCCGTACCAGTAGAGCCGAAGTAGCCCATGTTACAGGTTCGGAAGTCTGTCTCCAAACGCCACACCAGGGCCCCAGCAATGCCCGGAAGACAAACGAAGGTTTCTGCGCCGAACCCCGCCCGCATCAGCGGGCGCGCGGTCCAAACGCCCCCAGCATAAAATTCTAAACGGGTCTTCCGCCTGCGTGGGGGGCCACGGGGCGATCCATTCCGTAAATTAGAATGTTGTCGAGGAGATGGGTGGAGCATGGTTTGGGCGGTTCTGCTTGGGACGTCCTCAACATCTGCATGGTTTGGCCCCTGGTTTGGCCCCTAACTTGGCTTGGATTGGTCTGGTTTGGCCGCGCGCCCCCTGAGACATCCTCAAAATTTGCCTGGTGTGACCACTGGTCTGTCCTGGTTTGGGCCCAGTCTCGCTTGAGACGTCCTCGAAATTGGCCTGGCTTGGCCCTGGTTTGGCATGGTTTGGGCCCCGCGTTAGGGGAAAACCGTCCCCAGGCTGTAGTACAGCCACGCGGGTCTTATCCCGAGGAGCAAGAGCAGCATAACCCAGGAGCAGCAGAACCCAGACATGCGGTGCCCTGATTCTTCAATCTGCGCTCCCCAGAAATCCGGACCCTCTCCTCATGGCCAGCTTTCCACTCCCAGTCGCTTCTTGGGGCGCCGAGGCCCGGCGAGGCCCGCTGGAGGCCGAACATGGCCAAGCATCTCCTCTCGCGAGCGTTTCGCGACGAGAGCATGCCTGGGCAGCAGGAGCAGCCGAAGCCCTCGGGCCACTGCTGGGCCACGGCCCGCCCTCGGCCCCCCTGGCCGCCTCAGAGGAGCCCGGCCGCGCCGCGCTGGGGGGCACGCCGCCGCCGGGCCCGCCGCTGCTGAAGCGGCGCCCTCCGCCCGGCGCCGCTGCGGCGGCGGCGGGCGCTGGGGAGGGGCCAGGCGCGGACGAGGAGCTCTGGTCGGGGCTCTGCCCAGACAGGCCCGCGTCGCGAAGCCTTCAGGACGGGAGGCTTGTGGCCGTTTGCGGCGTCTGGGGGGCCCTCGCCGGGCCTCGGGACCGTCGAGGAACGGCTGGGGATGGAAGGCTGGCCCCGTAGAAAGGGTCGGGAGTCCTGGGGACCGCGCATCGAAAAAACCAAGGCATCACATGTCTGGGTTCTCGACGCTGTTCTGGCCACGCGCAGAGGGGGATAGGGGGAGGGGGAAGGCTTCTTAGAAACACCCCTGCTTCTTAGACGGCGCGGGCCTTGCCTGTAGATGTAAGAAGCAGCCTTTTTCTTAGAAGCATTCCCCCCTCCCCCATACCCCCTTGTGCGCGCCGCCAAGTCGGGGCTCTTGTCGACGATGTACCCATCGTGAAAGTAGATATTTTTGGATTCCCGGATACCAGTCTACTTTAAGCGCCTTCCTATTGCAATGATCGAGTGGCTTCACCTTTTCCATCCTCTTTAAGGGGGCGGGCGGACACCCAATCTACTTTCAGCGCCTTCCCACTTCATGTGTCTACCTACTTCCACCGACCGATGCGTACTGGAGATTCGTGCGGCGTCGGCGTGCGCAAAGATTTTTGACACCGCGCCGATCGTTCAACTTTGAATCGATCGCGGCCCCGGTCGTTCAAGGTTGAGCCCCCGCGTCGCAGAACTCAACCTTGAACGCCTTCGCCGGCGTCGCTAGCGCGCCAACGCCGCCTGAACCAACCGTAACTTTAGGTCGAGCATGTCCCCCTACAGGCCGATTTTGCACGAAAAATCCAAAAGACCCAAAACATCATCCAAGAATGCTCAAAGATGGTCAAAAAAACATCCCCTGACCATGTTTCTACTATTTTTGAATACTCCTCCTGTAGAGGGACAGGCCCGACTTACACCGTAACTTGCCCGATCCCGGCGCTGTTCCTCGAGGGCTCGGCCCCCTTGGGAGCCGCTTCGTGGCCGGCCCAGGCCCTCGGCGTCGGCTGAGGTCCGCGGCGGGTCACCGCCCTGGCCGCCCGCTGTCGGCTCTGTCGGCGGCACACGGCTTCGTGCCCTCGTGCCTGCTCCTCCCAGGAGGAGGAGGAGGAGGAGGAGGAGGAGGAGGAGGAGGAGGAGGACGA
>CAUYUJ010021721.1:37500-74162 GCA_963575745.1 Prorocentrum cordatum | reverse complement strand
TCACCACCCGTTCTCATGTCCATGCTGCCAACCTCCCTGCGAATCCCCTCGTGCGGGGAGGGGGGCGGCGAAAGGGGGTAGTAGATTCGGGCCCAGCACTGGTTCCGGCCAGCAGGAAGGGCGAGCAAGCTCGTAGGTTCGAGGATCTGGGTTCGGAAAGGCTTTTTGCCTTCTGAGGCCTCCGGGCGCTGTTTCGTGGCCCAGGACCGCGGAAAAAACAACCTGGTACAGAAAATTGCACCACATGGACCCCGGGAGGGTCTGGGGGGGACCGATTTCGAGTTGATTTGGTCTCAACACCCCTCCTGGCCGATTCTCTGAGGTCCCAAACCAGTTCAGACCCCCTGGCACCTCCAAAGGAGGACGATGACGGCAGAGTGCATTTCGATCCGAGCTGGCCGGCCCCATCCGATTCGATCCCGATGTTCAGGCGGCCCGATACGGCCCGATATTCGTGTGGCGCTGTTGTGCGTCCTGGCGCGGCCGACTCGATTCGATTCCGACTGTTTGCCGGCGCGGCCCGATCCAGTGCAAATTCCGATTCAATCTGGACTACCGATTCGATGTTGGTTGATCTCGGGACGAGGACGAAAGGAGAAAGATTGATCCCCGGAGGCCTCCCCTCCCGCTGAGGTTGCATGCCCAGGGGCGTAAAAAGGAGCAGGGGTAGGGGGGGGAGAGAAGGGAAGAGGAGGAGGATTTGGAGGAGGAGGAGGAGGAGGAGGGAAAGGAAGGGGAGGAAACGGAGAGAGAGAGAGAGCGGAGCACGAAGAAGGAGGAGCCGCAGGAGGAGGACGTGGTTTGCGTTGGCAGGGTAAGGACCAGCTGGCGCTCCATGATCGGGTCGGACGAAAGGGGGGGGATACTGGGAAAGGGGGGTACGAACAGCTGGTTTCAGCCTCGCCGCCGGGCTCTTCCCTCGATACATGAGTGCCTCACCTCCCGCGCCGGGAAGCGCCGAGAAAATCGGCACCATGAGCTGATTCGCTACCCCGCCCCCCCTGTACTCAGCCACGCGCAGAAGGGGGGTATCCGGTGTATGGGGGGGGAAGGCTTCAAGGAAGCACCACGCTTCTAAGAAGCCTTCCCCCTCACCCTACAGTCGGGGCTCTGAAGAAGGAACCCTTTTGGTTGGGGAGGGGCTCCGCGTTCCTAAGTGTTTCACAGCTTGCCTCAGGTTTTCCTTATGTTTTCGATAGGAAATCGAAGTTTAACTTCTGGAAAAAATGGACCTCGTTCCTTATGTAGGGTTCCTTAGGTCAACACCCCGACGGTACCCCCCCTTGTGCGCGCCGCCAAGAGTGGCGCGGCCCGTCCTGGAGGTGTGGCCCGCTGCGTGCGCAGGAGGAGGCGAGCTGAGGACCCCGACGTCCGACCGTGCGCTCTGGTCAGTGCGCCGCCCTGGAGGTCCTGACCTTGGCATCGCTCGGACGTGTGCGCTTTTTCCTCGGCGAGGACCATCGAGGAGCATCCTTGATCATTTGGCGAAAAAACCACGCACGAAACCAAAAAAAAGGGAAGGGACGTCCGAGCGATGGCGAGTTGTCAATGCGCAGCCCTAGAGGTCCTGACCCCCTCCCCAGGGGCAGCTCTTCGCCCTGGATCCGTTGTAAAGCCCCGGGGCCCGACGACGCGTCCGGGAGGCCGAAGACAAGGAAAGGCGCCAGGATTGAAAAAGTCACATCGTCTGCCCTGACTTCAGATCCGCCAGGCTTTGGTTGATTCTCCGATTGAAGATGGTGTCAGACATGCACTTCAAACAATGCGAAAAGGTATAGCAATAACTTCCGCCACAGAAAAGTAGGACGGAGATTGTAGAGGCCTCCAGCCTGTGCCGCCGATCTGGGACGCTCCATGCGAATTCGTCCTGATAGTTTGTGATCTTTAACTCGAGCAGTCAGGAGGGAGGATGAAGAGGGAGGAGGAGGAGGAGGAGGAGGAGGAGGAGGAGGAGGAGGAGGGGAGGAGAGAGAGAGGAGGAGGAGGAGGAGGAGGAGGACGGAGGAGGAGGAGAGGAGGAGGAGAGGAGGGAGGAGGAGGAGGAGGAGGAGGAGGGAGGAGGAGGGGGAGGAGGGGGAGGAGGAGGAGGAGGAGGAGAGGAGAGGAGGAGGAGGAGGAGGAGGAGGAGGAAGAGGAGGAGGAGAGGGGAGGAGGAGGAGGAGGAGGAGGAGGGGGAGGAGGACCGAGGAGGAGGAACATGAGAAGAGGAGGAGGAAGAGGTCTGAGGAGAGAGAGAGGAGGAGGAGGAGGAAATGGAGGAGGAGGAGGGAGAGGAGGGTGTTGGCGTGACACAGTGGAGCATGACCTGTTGGGCTTGACCATGAGCTCTTGGACCTGCTCCACCGAGACGTACAACCTTCTGGGCTCCAACTTCGAGCTCTCGGGTGTCATGACAGCGAAGTGGGAGGGTGACCCTGCAGTGGTGCACGGCGCCCCCGACGACGTTGCGAAGTACGTTCACACGTTTGTTCAGAATATTGATATCAGTTTTGAGGAAGGATGTTGTTGGGGCTTCGTCTTTCCTGGTGATCGGGAATATTCATTGGGATATAGGTGGTTGATAACCCACCAAGCATGGAATAGACTTCAACACGCGCTTCACGGCAACGGACCTGACCGTGGAGCAAAGGTTGCGCTGCGCAAGAGACTGGCGAAGTTGGCCAGTACTCCTGCAATGATGGCATCTCGAGTTACGACGGTGCTCGAGATCAAGGGTATGCCACAGGCTCAGAAGACTTACGACCACCTCAGGAACGTGAGCAAGGAGCGCATGGCAGAAGCTTCACGAATGGAGGCGGACAAGATCTTTCCAGAGATCACGAAGTGGTTGAAGGAGAGGCCGATCGGTTCAACACCTCCAGCAACGGACAAGGAGCCCAAGAAGAAGAGGCTCAAGAAGAAGAAGACTACCACGGCTACTATTCCACCGAGCTGGCAGACAACTACCAAGCTTGATGATGCGGACTGGTCGTTGTCCACTACGCGCGGACTACCTCAACAGTATGACGACATGAAGCGGATCCATCTGGTTACCGTCAATGAGTTGTCACAGCTACTTGCAGATAAGGACTTCTGGAACAGGGCGCCCTCGAGCGACCCATTTGGGTTTGTTTTCGCACAGCCGCCAGATAGCCTACCCAAAGATCTTGTTCTTCAGTTTGCTCAACGTGGGCTGACGGACCGCATCTCCCTACTGAGTGTACCGTTGGTTCATCCCGACGGCCGCCGTGAACTACGCAAGCTATTCGTGTGGCAGCACGTTGGCGAGCAGGGCACGGCCATCAAACCTACGCGTGTTCCCACCAAGATCGAATGCCAGTCAGAAGTTCTTATGTCTGTGGCTGTGCTGGAGGAGCACTCATCAGAAAAACTGTTTAAGGAGCTATTGCGTCTTCATCGCCAAGCAACAGCGGCTCGTGACAAGCGAGCTGAAGCAGGCGGGGGAGGCCCTCGTAAGAAGTTCAATGAGGTGCCGCCCTGGCGCGTCCTCGACGCTGAGATGGCCAACATCGTTAAGACCAAACTTGTCCCCACTGACCTGGAGATTATCTGTTACAGCGGACGGATGTTCAATGAGGATGATGCAGGCCGTCGTGTATTATCAGCTTTATTTCGTATACCAGCAAATCGAGTTCAGCAGCTTCGTGAAGTGTCAGGCCCTGATGGTGTCTTCTTTCAGAGATCCAGCACTGGCAGTGACGGAGCAGTACTCAAGCAGGAAAAACAGGATGAGGAGTTTGTGCCCTTCCAGCGTGGCAAAACCATTACCGAGGCGATCGAGTCGACTGCCTCCCTGGAAGGCGTGCGTGGGCTTGGCTATCACTTCAAGTCGCTCAATCTCTTTCTTCGTGTCAAAAAGCAAAATGCGGCATCAGCATGGCAGGCGCTCCAGCAAAGAGCCCCTCCAGCGGCCACGATCTATGAGATCTCCCCCTTGCCAGCTTTAACCGACGGAAAACCATTGTGTGATCAGCTCAAGACGCAGCTGGGCTGGCAATCTGAATTTGCGAGTGCACGACAACGTGGCAATGGCAAGCGACGCGTCCCAGTGGTACGTGTGCGAGCTGAATCAGCCCCAGCCAGTCGTGATATATCTATTGGAGGATGTCAAGCTACGATAAATCCAAAAGTTGAGAAGACGACCGAAGCTCCTGCCACAGTTCATACGTGGGCCGAGCTTGTCACGCAATATTCTACGAGTGCGACTACATCTACACCGAAGCCACCAGCGACAGTTCGAAAGAGTATTGCTGCGCAATTGACTCGACCGAATCCGACTGCACAGGCCCAAGATGTACAAATGCCACCTCGAGCACAACCGCAAGCTCAACAGCCAGAAGCAGGTGCAGGGCTTTCTTCAGAATTTCGTGAATTTCTAACATCTGCTATTGGAGCCGCAGTTGGAAGTCACAACTCAGCAATAATATCACAGCTGCAGCTCCAAGGTCAAGGACTAGCGCGGTGTCTGGACATGATGATTGGTCCAGCTACTACCGCTACACCGTCCTCGCCGTCGACAGCTACTCGGGCCACTGACGAAGAACGTAAACGGAAGGCCGAGCTTGAGGAGTTCACGAAGAAACTCAAGACGTCCTTGGAAATGAAGGTGGAACAATGACGGCTTCGCGACGTATGCGAGGCAAGCAGCCGCCACCCCCAACGGCGGCGGCAGAGGGAGAGATCCCAGTTTTGGCCACAATTTTGTCAGCAAATGCTACATCCTGGAATTCGTTTGTGGGCCGCGTGGACACCATGGACGCTGACTTTCTTCTATTACAAGAGACGCGATTAGATTACAAACAACAGATGGGTTGCTCGAAGGCGTGCCAGGCTCATGGATATGAAGCCACTTTCGGACACCCGCTCAAAGCCCAGAAATGTCTTGGAGATAGATACCACCGTACACAACAAGGCGGTGCTGCTACTATTGCCAAACGATCGCTGGTCACGCTTCCAGGCGGGCGTAAGTATGGGGCTGCCAAAGAGATGTTTGCAACGACCCGCTGGTTGCGAGTAGTTGCGCTCTTTGGTTCACGCCCCATCCACTTCGTCAATCTCTACAACGAGGCCGGCCACGACAACATGATCAGGACCCGAAATGATCGGAACCTGCACTACACTTTCGAGGACGCCGAGAGCCTAGGCGACCAAGCCGTGGCCATCTGCATGGACGCGAATACCACCACGGGGCATTCCTCAACATTGGCTGCTATTCTTGCCACGGGCCGCTGGCACGACGTGGGAGCTATGTATGGAGCCGAACCGACATACGGAGTGGACCCTACTTGGGACAAATTTACACCTGGAACGAATGCGACTCGTCCAGACCTAGTTATTGTCAACACGGCGGCCAGGGACGCGATCAAGACGTTCCGACTACGCCGCGACCTTGGTATCAAAAGTCACTTGGGGCTCGAGATGGTGCTGAACGTTGTGCAGCTGACGAATACATTCGACAGCATCAGGATCCCAAGAGCCTATCCAGTTGATTCCGTCATCAAAGTCAGTGCCGAAGAGAGCGACGCCCTTGGACGACAATGTATAGAAGTACACTATGAATCTTTCGAGCAAGCGCTTGTAGACGAACGAGCTGAAGATGCTCGGGCCCTTGTCGGAAAGATCGGAGAACTTTATCTTGAGAAGAGGCTTGATCACACCGGTATTACTTTTGGAGCTGCGTATCATGGTCGAAGCCAAGAGCCTGAACTCACAACCTGGGAGAGTACGGCACCACCTGCGGGGCGAGACAAGCTAAAAGAGGGACCCACAGCGACTATTTTACGACGCTTGGAGAACCTCATCAGCCGTCTTGCCGAGCTTGCACTGCAATTGCATCGTGGTGCCACACATTCCAGCTTTCAAGTAACTTTGCGGTCCCAGGCGCTGTGGCGTAAAATACGAGGACCACTTCAACGTGAACTACATCTACCTCCAGCTGTTCTACCTATTGGACTGCCGTGTTCAGCCCAGATTGGGGAATGGACTACAGGCCTGGAGAAAAAGCACAGCAAGCACGTCAAGGAGCGCAAGTTAGCGAGGATTGATAGCTGGCGCAAGACCTTGAGAGAATCTTTACGCTATTCAGGAGGCCGTGAGGTCTATGCTTGGATCAAACAGCGCCAATATCAGACTATTCATGCAGTACGTGGACATGCAGACCCTGCTCGGATTCACACACGCAGAACGGAAATGCTACAACAGATTGATCTTTTTTGGAGCAAGATTTTCAATAAGGGTGAGCTGAAGACATGGAACAAGTTTGAGGCTCGTTTAGGCAAGTACGTAAAGCAACATCCTTGCGAGATCGAGGACATCACAGGCCAACGACTTCACCAACAATTCCGCAAAATGAATGTACATCGTGCTGCTGCTGCTGACGGATGGAGAGTTGCCGAGCTTCGCCTCTTGCCACCCTGCATATGTGACCTCTTCGCCGCCCTCTGCAAGGGGGTGGAGGATGCCTGGTTACGTTGGCCACGTGCGACGACCCTTGGAATAACGAGCTGCCTCCCGAAATGGGATCAGGAGGCTGACCTTGCCGCGGAGATAGAGCCAGACAACGTGTGGACAGCATCTATTTCAGACACGAGGCCTATCACCAATTTGAGCCCAATCTACACTGCCGTCACAGGCGACAGATTCACCCAAATGGCCCCCTGGCGCGAACTCTGGCTTCATGACGGCGCTACTGGGGCGAGGAAAGGGTACCACTACCAAGCTGTATCTTGGGAGTTGGCGCTGGACATAGAGTACGCCCACATCACAGGCACCCCGACCTCAGGATGTTCAGCGGACCGCCGAAAATTCTTCGACCTTCTCGAGTACGAGATCGGCAACAGGCTGATGAAAGCGCTGGGCTGCCCAGGCGGGGCCATGCATGCGCCCACCATCTTCTATGGGGACCTCCGAGCGAGGTGGAAGGTAGCACGCGCAGTAGGCCCTGAAACCAAGCGCAGCAACGGTTTTATTCAAGGCGACTCCTGGTCCTTGCAGCAAGCACTCGCTTTGATGTCGATATGGAGTTACGCCCTGGAGAGGGAAGCGGAAGTGAAAGTTGCTTCCTTCACTGATGATGGAAATTTCAGAGCAGAAGGACCCAATCATGCCATTCGGGCCGCCAACGCAACGACCCTTTCAGTAGAATTTGATCGACATTCAGGTACACAAACCAACGTTGACAAAACCAAACACTTCGCCACATCGATCAAGGCAGAAAGGGAGTTTCGGAACCATCTCCGTGCTCAAGGACATGACCAAGCATCGATCGTACGCAATTTTACTCTTGTGGGAGGAGAGATTTGCACGCTGGGCATGTGCCCGCAGGTCGAGAGACGTCGACGGTACACTTCAGCATATCGAGTGACACAACGCACTGGAGCAGCCCCACTTGGACTTCAGGGAAAGCAGCGTCTCTTGGCCACTGCGGCCTTGCCACGTCTTGCGCCAGGGATGGAATACCGACGGCTGCCGAAACACAATCATCTCAATTTCAGATCGGCGGTGATAAAAAGTATGCGGCAAAGGGGGAGATCGTATCGTTCCCCAGCCATGACTCTAACTCTTGTTACTCGAGGTCACCTGCTTGACCCTGCGCAGATTGCCACTGCCCAGCCGCTGGTGATAGCAAGGCGGCTCTTCTCCAGCCCGAGTGCACCACGACTACTACGACGTGCGAAGCAGTGTTGGGATATTTTGCAGCATCGAGTTACATGTAATGTGAAGGACAGCGACACTGGGCCAATCAACAGAATCCGCTCAGTCTTGAAAGACCTGCAATGGACATGGCCAGCCTTCGACTACTTCGAGAGGGCAAATCATCAAAGAGTTTACCTCACCAAGCACCCCACGGGCTGGTGGCAGCATATACTGAGAGAGGACCTTCGACGTTTCGTGTGGCGATCCGACCCCCAGTTGCAAGAACGCAAAGATATGAAGGGCTGCTCTGCTGGCCTGAATTACCACGTAACCACGCCCATCTTGCGCAAGGCTGACCGCATCACCAAGCCTGACGATGAGGACGTAGACGATGATCCGAAGGAGCAGCCACCGCTACTACTTGGATCCTCGGATATTCCAGTACCCAAATTGACTACCAAGCAGGTTCCTTTCTTGCGTGCTTATCTACAAGGTGGCACCATTACTGGACACAGACTGCATTATATCACTAAGAATCCAGCCCACATGAAGTGCCCGTTCTGCCTCGCCCCCGACGAGACCATGCAGCACATCATATTGGACTGCCCCAGATGGGAACCACAACGAAGAACGCTCCTGGACAGCTACACGCGAGAAGAACTTCTTGCGCTACCGACGTGCCTTTTTGTGGTGTGGTCAACTTCCAGACAAGCCAGAACACGACGCATTTGCATGCGAGCTACTTCCAGATGATCCTCCTCTACGTGCACCGCCACATCACGCTGACGGCGAGTACGAAGTGGGAGATGATGAAGACGGTATTCTCGCCAAGATCGACGGTTTCATTGTGGTAGCAGGTGACGGGTCATGTCCTGGCCAGGCGTCCGACTTGCGCCTCCGCAGGTCGGGGTACTCACTATACTACGGCAGGGGACATCCTTGCAACATTGAAGTACCCCTACGCAGTGTGGCCCAAGGTGCTCAGCGCGCCGAGGTCGCAGCACTCCGCCACCTCGTGGCATGGAGCTGGGGCAGACAGATCTACTTGACTGACAGCAGTTATTGTGTTCGCAATGTTTCTGCACTTCTTCGAGGAGAAACATTGCACACCAAGCAGCATGCCGACCTCTGGCAGGCCATCGAGACTGGACTCAATGCCAAAGGACGAGAGCTATTTCGGATTCAGAAGGTCAAAGCCCACCGACGTGAGCGAGACATTCCAGAAGATGAACGCCACCTGTGGGAGTTGAACAATCAAGCTGATGCTGGAGCTGTACGCGCGGCGAGGTCTCACGGCCTACCAGATGCGATTCGGCAACAACATCGACAAGAACAGAAGTTATGCTACCTCCTCCAGCACACAGCGACGGTCATTCTCATGCACCGAGCCAAGGAGCTGAAAGAGATGGGAAGGGATTCACATCATGCCAGGTGCGAGCAGGCTCAAGCTATGGAGCAAGCCGAACTTGATGGTCAACAACTTATGCAACCTGATGAGGATAACGAAGGGGATCCGTGGGCGCATCTGGGCATGGACTCGGACAACGAGCAACCCCTGCCACCGCCAAGACGAGCATCTTCGCCACCACCTCAGTCAGCATCTTCGGCCCCATCACCTTTGCGACGGCGCCGACTAGTATGCAAAGCACCTCCAGAAGCAGACCAGACAGCAACCACTCCCTGGGGGCCCAGCTTCATCGAGCGCGAGGCCCCAGGTGGCATCGACTGGCCTGGCCCTAGATCAATCCATCACGAACCCGACGAACTGGTCCCCGAAGGTTGCCTTTCCAGGTTACCAATGGGATCCAATCCAGCCGAATATACACGAGTGGAAGTTCAAGCCGATCCTACCCGAGACGGTCGCTATTCGAGCTTGGTACTATCAGCAATCTCTATTCCCAGCGGTGGTATGGTATTTTTCACAACTGAAATGGGAAGCAGACGACACAGTGCGAGCTCCGATGTCTGTGTCCTGGGTTGAGCTTGCCATCGACTTCACTATTGTAACTGGCCTCCCTCTCGTCATTCCACAGGAGAGTGCCAGTGATGCGAAGATTGTGCGCATGGCCAGATACTCCAGCACTGCAGCAACGAGAATGGCTCAACTGTGCAAGTGCAAATTGGCCCCACGCGAGACCTACGCCGAGATAAGCGCTCTGATACCTCTTGGACTTCGGAAAGCTCCAGGGTTCAAATGTCGAGCGGCCTTCTTGGCCCACCAGCACACGATGAAGGTGATCTATGCCTTGGCCCTCGCCTCCACAGATCGCAAAGGCAGCCTAGACGTTCGTCCTGATTGGTGCTCGCCCCCGAAGCCGATCTGGAACGTTCCACGTCTCCAGGAAAATATCGCCAAGACTGTTCGAGATAGTGATCTTTCTACACGGGCCATGCAATCTGTGGCAGCGCTCGCGGAGAGAGGCACCCACACCAGGAATGTCGTATCTGTCCAGAAGCTACGCAACGTGGTTACCTGGACGCCAGAGGAGGAGCGAGAGTTTCAAGGCTTACAAGGACGAGCTCTCGCTGATGAACAGAAACGGCTTCTCCACAACCGAGGGGCCCGACAGCAAGGCTATCATGTGCTTGGGCCGCTCACTGGAGCCAGGCGCGACCAAGACCCGCACTTGTACTGCATCCAGTGCGAGTTCACCACTGCGGGGATTGGTCGCTTCAGTTCGTGGCCTCGCCTACTTTGCACACCTGGAGTTCTGCCAGCAGGGCCACATCAATGCGGCCAGAAGCGAACGCCAGATGATTATAATCAATTGATCGTGGAACACAACAAACGTACCGAGACACCAGGCAACCGATGCCATGTCTTTCTTCCTTTCCTACAAGCACGAGTTGGCCAGGAGCTCGAGTGCATGAAGTGTTCCAAGCAGACCGCCAAGAGGAAGTTTTTCGAGTTCTGTGCAGCCATATGCTCGGGACGATAGCATATTTCACCATTACATTTCCCACGGCCTTGAGTGTTTGACGCAGGTCGTGAAGTCGTCCAATCTTCATGGTGACCGTTATGTGTCACAATGGGCTCAGTTGTATCTTACCTGCTCGTCTGCACGAGGAAGCAGGTCTCTTGACTTTCGCAATTATGTTGCTACCGCGGACGTGTGCCAAGGTAGATATATGGACCATGTGTGGAGAGGAGGGTGTTGGCAGTCGCCTTAGGCAGTATGTTCTGAATGTGGTGTTTGCGTCGTGTCCGTCTGTCGAGCTTGTTGGCGGGCTAGTTCCCAGGCGGGTTAGCTCGTTGGTGGGTCGTTGGGCGGGTCGCAGCGTGAATACATCATAGTATATAGTTTCTTCCCGTCATTTCTATCTCCTATCGAAGACGCCTACGGCGAATCACCGCCGCCCCCTGCCTTTTTTGGAAGCGCCTATGTGGCCGAACGTCGAGGCCAGACCTGCCAAGCTATCGGACCACGTGTTCCCCGAATCGGTTTGGAAAGCCTTCGGGGAACACGTGGGCATCTTGAAGGTCATCTTGGCCGTCTTGGAGGCCTCTTGGGCAAGCTTTGGGCGATCTTTGGGGCTTTTTGGGCCGTCTCGGGCCAGCTTCGAGCCAACTTCGGCCATCTTGGTGGGTTCCTGGCACGTCTGAAGCCGTCGGAAGCCGTTTGGGGGGCCTCTATGGGCCGACTTGGGGCCCGCTTGGAATGCTCCAGGGCCGTCTTGGAGGCCATCTTGGGCGTCTGGGAGGCCATCTTGGGCGTGTTGGAGGCCTCTTGGGCCCTCTTGGGGCCCTCTAGGGGCCATCTTGGAGGCCACTTGGGCCATCATGGGGCTCTCTTGGGGGCCTCTTGGGCGATCTTGGGGGCTTCTTGGGCCGTCTCGAGCCGTCGGAGAGCCGAAAAGGCGCAAATGCCAGAATCCTTCAAAAACCAAGGAAAAATCAATGATTTTGGCCTCTTCGGACTCTCCTGGAGGACCTCTTGGAGGCCTCTTGGGCCGTCTGGGAGGCCTCTGGGGGGCCTCTTGGGCCGTCTTGGGCCGTCTTGGACTCTCTTGGGCCGTTTTGGAGGCCGTCTTGGACCATCTCGGGCGGACTTGGAGGCCATCTTGGGCCATTTTCGCGATTTGTTGAGGATGTCCCGAGCGAAACGGCCGTTTTTTGGAGGATTTGTTTCCGGATTGAGGTCCTTTCGGCTTCCTCCCGGGACTCCCGGGACCCCGGCGGGACGTGCCGGAGCCCATTGGGGGAGTTCTTTTGGAAAAAGAACCAAAACCGAAACCTGAAACGTCCAGCACGCCGTGCACCCCTGCAAGCAGGGGGCGGCGGATTCTGTGGTGGCCTTCGGCCCATCCCGCCACCGTGCCTCGGTTGTGGGTGCGAGGCTTTCTGGAGGTTCGTCAGGATCCCGTGGGAAGCTTCTCGGGGACCTCTTGGAGGCCGCCGTGAAGCCTCTTGGAGGCCGTTTGCAAGCCTCTGTTGGTCCTCTTGTGAGCCTTTTGTGGTCTCTTGGGGACCTTTGGGGGAGTCCCTTGGCGCCTCTCTGGGCTTCCTGGGAGCTTCCTGGAGGCCTCTTGGGGCGGAAGGCTCGAATCGTCGGTTCATGTTCCCCGTCTTGGGGCCGTCCTGGGGCCCTCGTGGACTATCTTGGGCGCACCTTGGGCCGTTTCTGGGCCGTCTTGGAGCCCTCTTGGGGGCCTCTTGGGTTGTCTTCGGGCGGTCTTGTGGGCTTCTGGGAGCGTCGGAAGCTCGAAAAGGCGAGCACCTCAAAACATGAAAAAACAAATGGAAATCAATGAGTATTGCCGCTTGGGGCCCTCTTGGCGGTCCTCTTGGAGCGTTCTTGGGGCCTCTTGGGGGTATCTTGCCCCGTTTTGCGGCCATCTTGGGCGTGGAGCTTTCTTGGGCCGTCTTGGCGGCCTTGGCAGCGACCCCCCCCCCACACTTCCCCCCTTCCCTGGCCAAGCCGCCCCTGCACCCTTCCTCTTCGGCGCGGGAGCGGCCCCAGAAATGGAAGACCCTTCCTTTCCCCAGCAGGACCACCCCGCCGCCCCCCCCCCAGCAGAGCTGAAGCTCAGGCTGCAGTGTCTTCAAAGTCATACACCGGGTCGGCGGATTTCCGCAAGGACACGGCGGAAACAGCGACTGCAAAGTAGGGCGGAAATCGGCCTCACGGGAGCTTGAATGGCAGGGCGGACATATCCGCCCTGCTTACGAGGTCGCCCAAAGTGGGGCGGACCCCACGTCAGGGTGAGATTTGGGGGAGCCGCAGAGGCGAGGTTATCTTGTGGCCATCTGGGATCTCTTTCGAGGCCTCCTGGGCAGTCTTGACGCGTGGGATCTTGGGCCGTGCTGAGGCCATCTTGCGCCGCCCTGGAGGCATCTTCGTCCATCGTGGCGGCCCGGGTTGCCTGCCTGGGTCGGCCGCGAGGAGGTCTCCAGCGAGACCGCCGCGTGAGATCTGGGGAGCGGCAGAGGCGGCGGCCAGCCCTGGGGAGACTTGGGAGGGGGCGGGCCCCATCGGAAATGCAGACGTGTAGCTGTGAATGTTAGCGTGTTGCGTGCAAGATGCGAGCATGTCGTCTGCTTTGTATCGTTTGTGTTTGTGTGCAACTGTTTTGGCTCCAGCACCTTTCGGCGAGAGAGAAAAAGGCGGCCGTTCATTCACCGACATATTCTCTGCAGGAAAGCTCGGAAGCCATCTGACCTTCTGAGAAGTTTTCTAAGCCTTCCCCGACAGCAGCTATCAAGTCCGCAGGCGCGAAGTGGTCCAAGACAGTCAGGCGCCGGTCAGCAAGCGGTGGAGTGCACCAGGAGCGAATTGAGGCACTGAGGCGAACAAGAACAGTGCGCGAGGGGGATTCCCCGACGACATAGAGAAATTCTCAGAAGGCCAGAGTGCTTTGTGAGAAGCCCCGCTGCCTTCTGAGAAGGCTTGCTCTCAGGGGGGGGAGGAGACACAGTCACTGATAAGCGTCGACACACCAGGAGAATGTTGGTAAGATACAGGAAGTGGAAACACAGCCGAGCCTAAAATCCAAAAGATTCTACACAAAGGGAATCCTGGGATTTGTGCCTGTCTGTTTGTGTGCCCCCGGGCCCCTTCGCGCGGAGTGCCGCCATGTGTCCCGCTGGGTGGCCATCGTGCAGTCTCCCCCCCACGCCCTGCGGGGTGATCTCCTCCCTCTCCTCAGACGCATTCCCTTTTCTACTCGCAAAGACCACCTGCAAAATATGTCTTTCAAAACAGGGCGCCGGCAGCCGAGGGTGGCAGAGCGGGGCCGGGTCCCCTCCTTCTCCTCCTCCTCCTCCGCCTCCTCCTCCTCCTCCTCCTCCTCCTCCTCCGCCTCCTCCTCCTCCTCCTCCTCCTCCCCCCCCTACGCTAACAGCCGAAGCTCCGAAGCTCCTGCCCCGCGGCCCCGCGGCCCCGCCGCGCCCCCTCCCGGCGGAGGGCCCGCGGCGCCCCGGGGCCGAGTGCCGGCGGCCCGGCGGGGCGAGCCAGGCCAGGGGGGCAAACTCCAGGCCTCGGGAAAAGAGGGCGAGCATCCGTGCCACGTTCATCCGTCAACGCCTCCTCCCTCCTCCCTCCTCCCTCCTCCCTCCTCCCTCCTCCCTCCTCCCTCCTCCTCCTCCTCCCTCCTCCTCCTCCCTCCTCCCTCCTCCCTCCTCCCTCCTCCCTCCTCCTCCTCCTCCCTCCTCCCTCCTCCCTCCTCCCTCCTCCCTCCTCCCCCCCCAGTGTGCAAAGTTGGCGGTGGGCCTGATGAGCTGCACCTCGACCGCAGTCTCCCCCGGCGCGTGCCAGCTTTGAGTCTGGGGGGGCGGGGAGTGTTCGCGGTAACTGTTTCTCTCTACCGTCGCCAGGGGCGAAACGGCTTGGCCTGCCCAGGCCCCCTCGGGAAAAAAGCACGACGGGAGCTTTTGCGCTATGTCCGGCTACCAGGGGCCCCATACAGGGCCTCGGCCGGTCCTGGGGAAGGGGTCCAGACCTTTGGGGGTCGACGTTGCGAAAAAAAACGCAATCGGGGGTCTGGGTGTGAGGATCGAAGAAGTTCCAGAAACGGTCTTGCCGTCGAGGGTCGAAGAAGTTGTGATATCTCCCTCGCCGGAAGACGGCGGAAGGCGGCGGATGCGAAGAGAGGCGACGGAAGCAGGCGGAAGCTAAAACACCCCCAAGAGATGACAACATTTGGGGGTTCAGGGTTTTCAAGGGGCCCTAGGACACACTAATAAATATACACACACATCCCAGGATTATTTATATGTTCCTATATTTTGGGAGTTTCTGTCTTCCCCCCCACTTCCCATATTTTCCCGCATTTTCCTGGGAGTCGACGATTAAGTGTCTGTGTGTTTTTTCCCCTCCTGAGGTTTCCGGAACCCGCTAAGTGTCGGCACGAGCGGAAAGATCGGGAGCTTTGAGACGGGGGTCAGCCAGAGCGCCGGATCTTGCAGGATCTTGCAGACCAGGGCTGCACTGCCCCAGGCTTGCGCGCAGGGCCCTGCAGGATCCTGCAGGATCTTGCACGGCCTGACTGACCCGGGCTTGCACTGACCCGGGTCAGTGCGTCCTCGAAGCATGATCGGAAAGAGTTCGGCAACACCCCAACATACTTATACTATATGTGCGTCGCCCCCCCAGGGGCGACGCGCGCACCGAGAAATCTTATAGTATATGCGTCGTGGCGGGCGCTTTCTGGCCACACCGCTCGGGAAACGATATACCACAAGATGGGTATACTATATGTTCGGGTCGGACGCGCGCCTCCAAGGAGGACATCTAGTATTAGTATGTCCATGTGCGTCCCAAGAGTGGGTGTGGAAAGAGTGGGTTACAGAAAGAGTGGGCAGGAAGCATGGGCATCAGAGGCATGGGGGTTGACGCCGGCACCAGCATCGGGTGTGCCTCTCCACCGAGGGGCCGACCCTCGGTGATGGCGGTAATGCTCGGGCGTCCTGGCCAGCCGACAAAATGACCGCCAACACCAGAGTCAACCACCAAATTACCACCAACACCAAAGTTACCACCAAAAAAGTCACCAAAATTATCGCCTTCCCCTGGTGGAGGCAACCCCCTGCGCTGGTGGTGGCTATTTCCAGGCCTCCAAGGGTACAGAAAGGATGAGTACGAAGACCGACTGCAGTTCGTTCTGGACGGAATCCTTGTCAGTACCGCCGCGGATGTCGTCCGTCCGAAGCAAAATGCCGCCTGCCCAACAGCGATCGCTGCCGGATTCGGACAACATTTGTTGTTGGGCACTGTGTCCGTTTTTCCCGCATCTACGCCTGGAGCGTCAAAGTGTCGCCATGAAGGGGGACCGGCTTGGCTGAAGGCGAGCTTCGAGGTTGGATGATTTCTGGTTCTCGTCATCGGTTCTCGGCGGCGTTTCGGCCTCGTGGTGCCTTCTGGCGGCTGCGCCTCGCCGCGAGCGGCTCGGAGGTGCCCAGATCTTCCCGAACGGCCGCCAGAGGCCCGAGCTCTGGCCCGCGAGTTGGCAGGGGTCTCCCACAGGGACTCCGAGCACGGCATATAACTGTGAGGCGCTGGGGAGGCTCAGGCAAGGCAAGCCCCCTAAGAGAGAAAGTGTCTTTGACTGGGGGAGAGCGCCGTCGGTACGCTCATCGACTTCTGATCAACCATTCGACCTGCTCGGCAATGTCTTCGGAAGCTTGACGGGCAGCGGTCCACAGCAACAACAACAACAAAAAAAACGGGTCGGGGATCGGGCTCGGGGCATCGCCGAGGAGTCGGAGAGGAGGAGGCGAGGAGGAGGAGGAGGAGGAGGAGGAGGAGGAGGAGGAGGAGGAGTCGGGCTCGGACGTCGGGTCGGAGTCGGCGAGGCATCGCCGATGGATCGGCGGCAGGCCCCGGGCAGCAAGTCCGCACGCGTTCCTGGGCGGGGGGGGTGGGCCGGCGGGCCCCTCGTCGGCGATCTTGGGGGGGGTCGAGGCATCTCCCCCCGAGCCCATCTCAGCCACGCGCAGGAAGGATTGCAAAAAAAACCGAAGGATTGCAAAAAAAAACCTGGATTGCAAAAAAACCCTAGGTTTTTTGCAATCCTAGGTTTTTGCAATCCTTGGTTTTTTTGCAATCCTGGGTTTTTTTTTGCAATCCTTCGTTCAAGGGGGGGGGGGGGGGGGGGGGAGGGGGGAGGGCTTCTTAGAAGCACCCCTGCTTCTTAGAAGGCGCGGGCCTTGTCTGTAGATGTCAGGCCCGGCGCCTTCTAAGAAGCAGCCTGCTTCTAAGAAGCCCCCCCCTCCCCCCACCCCAATGCGCGCGCCGCCAACTATCCCCCCATGACTTTGCCCCTGAGGAGAGGGTCGGGGAAGCGTCTGACTCGAGTGCGCCAGGACGCGGGTCTGCCGACGATTTTCGACGAGCGCGTCTTGGATCTTGACGGTCCAGTGTTCGTGGGATGTCTGCAGCGGGAGCTCGCGTCAAATTTCAGATTGGGTCTGGTCATTTTCATGATGTCCCTCGAACCCGAGTCTTTCGTCTCCCCGCAAGGGGTCCTGGGGGAAACGGTTCCAGACGGGTCTTGTCGTTTGCGGGCTCTCTCTGGGCCCTGGCCCCGGGGACCACGAACAAGAGCTCCTCGGGACCAGGAGCTGGTCCCCAGGGGAGGGCCCGTTGCCTCAGGGCCCGCTCTCCTTCATGCCAGAATCGGGGGCGGTAGAGAGAGGGAGTGGTGGCTGGGGGGGGGACAGCATGGCCATGGCCATGATATCTCCCCAGATTTCATGGCGGCTCTTCGTCTCTTCCGATTTCAATACGCCCCCAGCCCCCCCCCCCTGGGCCGCGCACATCCCGCCGGCCATGATTTGCGCCCCCCCCCCTTTTGAACGCCCCCCTATTGGACGCCCTCGACAACAATTGTCAGTTTCGCCGCCGCTGTCGTCGTCGTCGTCGTCGTCGTCGTCGTCGTCGTCGTCGTCGTCGTCGTCGTCGTCGTCGTCGTCGTCGTCGTCCCACTCTTCGGACGCCTTCCTCGGCTCTCGGAGGTTTTCTCGCCCGCCTGGATGCCTTCAGCAAACTGCACCTCGCCGAGAGCGTTCCAGTGGCTCCCGCATTGTTCCAAACGGCCGCCAGAGAGCCGATGTATGACCCGAAAGCCCTCCTCGTCGCCGCCGCCGCCGCTGTCAATGTCGCTGCCGCCGTCGGGGTCGTCGCCGCCGTCGTTGTCTTTGTAGTCGTTGTCAAAGGCGTCGTCGTCACGAGGCTCTTGTCTTCGAGGGCGGCGCGCACGCAGCGTCAGGCGGCGAACACGAGCACGAGCAGCGACCGAGCGCGCGCGCGCGCGAAGGTGAGGCGAGGAGGAGCGCAGGCCGAGGTGCCGTCCCGCGCTGCCCCCTCACCCCTCGCCCTCCCCCCCCCTCCCCCCCCTCCCCAGGGGCAACGTCATGGGGGGATAGGCTCAGGGGGGGGGAGGGGCATCGACCCCCAATGGCCCACTGGTCGCCGACAGGGGCCAGGCAGCCCGCCCCCGCCCAGGAGCGTGCGAGGGTTTCGCTGTCGGGGGACGGTCGCCGAGCTGTCGGCGGTGGATCGCCGTGGAGCAGGGGAGGGGAGGGTGCCGCGGCTGGGAGTGCTGGCATTGTACCCACGCCGCGTTCTCGCAAGGGCTGCGAACTCCGCGGGGAACAAAGCTTCAGGGTCGCCCAAGAGGTACCGCGGCACGCGAAAGTCCATTCGCAACAAGATTCCACTGACTCGAGACCCGTCACAGGAAAACAGGGTCTAGTTTTCCGATCGTGGCTTTCCACGGAGTTGCATGTTATGTGCAAATTGTTATGTTTGGGGAATTATGTTGGGCTTTGGTCGGCCCCTGATCAGAAGGATGTCGAAGGCGAAAAAGAGGGGAAGGGGGGCGACGATCTCTGAGCAGATTCGTTTCCTCATCCCCCGCACTCAGAGGAGGGCTGGGGAAGACAAGCAAAGCAAATCGAGAGGTAAACCGCCCTTGCGCAGCACTACGAGGAGAGGGTGCAACATGGTACATATTGAATGCTGTCACAGGAAACTGTTTGTCTTCGAGCCTTGAGAACTTCGAATTCAGAAGAAGATGTGGGTTGGGTATGCCGTTTGGTATTGAAGCGGATCGCACCGCTTCGCCAGAGGAAGGTCGTTCTTGCCAGCTACAAAACATGAGAACTGGGATCGTAATGTTAGGTCGGGCCCGGGCATGTCCCCCTACAGGCGGATTTTGGAGGAAAAACTCACCGTAGCCAAAACATGCTCAAAAATGGTCAAAGAATGCTCAGCAAATCCTCCCCAGACTATTTGTTGACTGTTTTTTGAGTTTTCCTGTACGTAATCGTAATGGCGTGGCTGTGCCTCTGAAGTGGCTGAGCTGGGGACCACCTCGGGCTCCGCAGGCGCCCGGGTGTTCGGACCGCCCCATCCGGTCCGGTGGGCGCCCGGTTCGTGGCCGTGGAACACCGTGGCCCGAGGAGCCCCCCTCGGTCTCTGCGCTCGAGGCTTGCGCCGCGTCCGCCGACCCCGTTCGGGCGATCGCAGACGTGGGTCGCCGTTTCGGCGGAGGTGGCGTAAGCCTGAGAGGGGTCGGCCGATCCCAAAGGGGCGTAAGCCTGCAAGGGGCCTGAAAGGGGCGTAAGCCTGACAGGGGTCCCGTTTCAACGGGGGCGTGGATCAGCGACGGGTCCCGCTTCCATGGGAGATCGCGGACGTCCGCCGCCGAGCGAGGCGGCACCGGCCGCATGTTGGGGGAGGGCGCCTCCCCCGATGCGTGGATTTGGCGACCGCGCGCCGCGTCCCCAGACCCCCGACGTCATGATTTTTTCATGACGTCGACCCCCCGAGTCCCGACCCATTCCCCGGGACCGGTTTTTCGTCCTGAGTTGTTTTTTGACGGTCCCGAGGGCCGGTAAGGGCTCCCAAATGCCAAAAATCATGAAAAACCTCCCGTCGTGATTTTTTCATAACTCGAGGGGGTCTGGGTCCATGGGTCGCCAGTCCATGTTTGCGCGCCCCCGACCCTTGGAGCGATCTGGGGGCAGCCCGGGCCACCGTGCACGTGGCCAACGCCAAAGGGGGAAGGCACCGAGACCCTGCGCTTCTCTGGAAGCTCTGGATGTTCGCTCACCGGGGCTCGTCTCTGGGGGTGTCCGACACGCCGAGGGGCCCCAGGGGGTTGGCGGATTGCGGGACGTGTTCTTCCCTCACCTTGTGGTGGCGACGAGCTTCGGAGGCTCCAGGCAGGCTGGGATAGGGGGGGAGATGGGCGGGAGAAGTAGCAGGGGGTGTTCGACGTCTCTTATGGTAGCACGACGACTGCGTGCTTCAAACGAGGGTCGAGTGGGACAAATCGTCGCTCTGCATTCCGTTCAAGCAGTGCTGGTTCGAGCGAAAATGGTTCAATCAACAGTGCTCGACGTCATCTGCTTTCCTACGGTCGTGAAAGATGCTTCGCAGATGTGGCAGTGTCTTGTCTGAAGGGCTTCGCCCTCTGCCGGCGGCTCCCCCTCAGATTGCTTGCCTGTCCACGCTTGGTTGGTAAGTTGGTCGGTGCTCTTGTCGGTAGGCTGGTTGGCAACTCGGTTGATTGGTGTGCTGTCCGAACTGCGATTTGGCAATTGATTTAGGTTGCCTGCTGGCTGGCTCGTTGCGGGCGTCTAGAATGATCACTGAGTGGTGGTAGCCTCGGGGGCGCGCCTCCAGTACAACTAACGAGGGTTCGAGGCTTCGGGAGCGTGCACCCCCGGCCTATCAACAAGGGTTCTTGGCCTCGAGCCCCGAAACGAATCTTCAGGAAACCACGGGGGGGCCGAAAAGCGCCCCCCGAACACATCTGCAAATACAGAACATGACAGCTGTTCTGCTCTGGAGACGGGACGGGGTGCTTTGGGGCAGCCTCCGTGGGATAGGTTCGCGGCCTCGGGAACGCCAACGTGTAGTAATGTACGACGGATTGTTGTTTCGAGCATGCAGAACGGGCGTCATGTACGAAAGGGGCCGTGGCCTCGGTAGCGCGAACCTGGCGTAAGCTACGACGGAATGTGGTTTGGAGGGCGCGAGCTTGGCGTAGCTTGCGATGGGCTGTGACTTGGGGGGCGCAGGTCTGGGGCTGCCGCTGCTGTCAAGGGACTGTGGTTCGGAGGGCGCGCGCGCACGGCGTGAGTTGCGATGGATCGTGGCCTCGGGAGCGAGGACCTGCTGTGATGTGCCACGGAGTGTGGCCTCAGGGGCGCGAGCCTGGCGCAATGCATGGAGGGTTGTTGCCTGGGGAGCGCGGGCATGGCGCAATTTGCAAGAGGGTGTGGCCCGGGGAGCGCGAGGCCAGTGCAAATGGTCTGGGGCTGCAGTGGGGGAGCGCGAGTGCAGCGCAACCTGCCAGGAGCACGGCCCCGGCAGGGCGAGGCTGCTGGAACTCGCCCAGAATTGTGGCCTCGGGGGCGCGGACTTGGTGCGAGGTGAACGGGATTGTTGCTCCGGGAGCGCGAGAGCATGGCTTTATTCAGCAGTGATTCGGGCTTGAGGAGCGCGAGCCCGCGTCATTTACGAAGGGTTGCGGCTGCAGGGGCGCGAAGCAGAGGCAAATTACTATGGATCGCGGCTTCGGGAGCGCGAGTCTGGTGCAAGTTACAAAGGCGTTTGTGGTTTGGGGAGCGCGAGCATGGCATAATTTTTGCTAGTCATGGTGGCCTCGAGAGCGCGAGCGCGACGTGATTCACGAAGGGACGTGGCTTCGGCAGCGCGAATCTGCAGCATCTCACGTGTCCCAGGGCCCCCCCCCCACCCAGGAGTTCAGAGGATGCACGTTTGGGAAAGGGAGCGGGCGGTGTTCGGGCCCCCCTCCCCTCGCGCGGACTGAAGCCGTCACATCCGTGGAACCAGAGAACGCAGAAAAAAATTAGAATTCCCGTTTGGGAAATCGAACTGGCGCAGGGAACGTGAAAGTCCAGCTCTCGCAGGTTGATGGCCACCAGGGTGGCCGGCGGGTTCTCCGCTGGCTCCTTCCATGCGACACCATCCGTCGAAGCGAAAGAAGTGGATCCAGACGCATCGGCCAGGTTCCAAGGCTTACTGTCCTGGTTGCAGGAAGGAATAGACGAGGCTGGTCTTGGTGGACTGATGCAGGCGACGTTGAGCGACAGCTTTGAACTGCGGGAAGGGGACCACGGGAGAACGATCTTCTCGAGGCAGCAGTTCGAGCCGGGAGCGATCGTTGCCGTCTTGCCGTTGACGCGCTTGATCACAGGAGGCGCTGCGTTCCCCGGGGGTGCAGTGACCGACGAGTCATCTAGGTGCCTGCGGCAAGTCCTGCCAACGTGCCAGCCCCGCACCTTGGGCGGCCATTGTTCGGAGGGCGCACGGGAGGCCGTGGCGTGTGACGCGTCGTGCCCTGAGGCTCGGGAGAGCCGCAACATGTGACGCACTCTTCCGCGTCGTGTCGGGGGCTCCCTTCTCGTCATCGTGGCAGTCCTCCCTTGCTTCCGTCCTTTCTTGCAGCGGAGATCCATGCCAAGGAATACCTTGCTTGCCTCCAGGGTGCCCCGGGTTTCTTGGGTTTCGATGGTTTTGCGATGGAAAGCGTGACGTTCCCGCACCAGCAATCCATGGAAGTCTTGGGTCGAAGGGTTGGGTTTCTTGTGGATGGTTTCTTTTGGTCTGGCCTCCACTGTCGGCTCCTGTGGGGCAGTCTCGGGGATCGCTTGGGCCACTTTGGGCCGTCTTGGGGCTCTCCTGGGGCTTCCTTGTGTCGTCTTGAGGCCCTCTTGGCCGTCTGAGGGGTCTTTTGCGGCCGTCGTGGTGCAGTCTTTGGGCCGTCGAGGGGCTCTCTAAGGCCGTATCTGGCCCCTCCAGAGTCTCTCCCTGGCCAGCTTGGGGCTTGCGAGGCCGCCTGGAGGCACAGGAAGTTTTGAAAAGGTGAAGACGCCCAAGTTTTTGAAAAGCCGATGGACAAGTAGTGATTTGGATTTCTTCGGGTCCTACTTGGTGCCATCTGACGGCCCTCTTGGGCCGTCTTAGGTGCCCCTTGGGCCACCTTGAGGCCATCTTGGGCCGCCTTGGGGTCATCTTGAGCCGTTTTGGAGGCATCTCAGGCCATCTTGGTGGCCTTGATTGCCTACCTCGGCCGTCTTGCAAGCTCGGGATCCCGGACCCGCTGTTCTTTTGCAGGGAGTAGTGGCCTCGGAAGGGGGGGGCGGATGTGTGCAGAAGCTTGCGGCGAGAGGGGGAGGCTCGGAGGATTACAAAAAACCGTACCGGGCAGCCCTTAGCAGTCTGCCAGTCCTCTGCGTGCCAGGGGGCACGGTGGCGGATTTGCCCGGTATTTGGCGCATGAGCGCACCTTGGGTGAAAATTCCAGGTGGTCAAAGTATTTAGCAATGCTCCCATCGCAGTCGTCACTTCCAAAAAATTGGAACGAGTCTGTACTGCAACATTTGGAAGGATCGTCTGCACTCGCCCACATTAGGTCGCTGCGAGGGGACCTACAAAAAACGTTCAACAGCAGTTGGAGCCTTAATAAGCCGCCAGTTACCTTCGATGAGTTCGAATGGGGCTGGGACATGATGAATACTCGGTCGATAGAAGTTCACACCAAGATTGATGAATATGGGCGCTGCATGTTTCCATTGCTTGATTTGGCACTTCATGGCGACGTCAAGAATATAAATGCTGATTGGGACGTCGTACCTGGGGCCCTAGCTTGGATTGCTTACCGTCGCATTCATCGTGGCGGTGAGTTCCTAAATTCTTACGGCAGCCCGCTTCAAGAAGATGCCGATAGCTACAACAATTTCAATTTTCTCATCGGGTGGGGTTTTACGAGTGAGCGTGCAAGTAGTTTCCCAGCGGTTCATTTAGATATTTCCGCTGGTGACGCCCTTCGAGCGCAGCATCAATGCCATGGTGAGGGTTGGGATGACGCAACTGATATTAAACTTGTTCTGCGACGGAACGCAACCAATAAAGACGCCACACGTTTTCTCGAGTATGCCCGGTCCCTTGCGACCAAAATTGACCACAGACAGCATGGAACGACTTGGGGTGTGGAAGCAAAAGCATTATGTATCGCACGATCGCTTGCGACAGACGCCTTGTCTAGATACTCAACGTCGCTTGCTGAGGACAGCGCTTTACTGATAGATAGTAGCGTTGACCTTCAAACACGAATGTTGGTAAGACTCCGGCACGACGAGAAAGTGGTTCTTAAATGGTGGATTGAAGTTGTTGAATCCATTGCTCACAAATTCAATGGAATTCCAAACGAAACCCGCGTCGACTTGAGCTATCTGGTTTTGCCGCCGTCGCAATTTCTTGTGTGGAAGGAGAGGTTAGTCGCGTTTACACGGACTCTAGCGCATGATATCAACGAGGCATGGGATCAGCCTGCAGAGTTTGCTGCTGTCGTCATCGCATTGTTCATTACACTGGACACTGCAACTTGGATCATATCGTTGTGCCTACGAGGTTCTTCTGCCAATTATGACCGGAAGCTGCTTTGGTGGCAGTGCCGGCTTCCTGTTGTTATCGTGTATCCAGCTGCTTGCGGCAAGTTCTGCAACGTGCCAGCCAGCAGTTTGGGCGGCGTTTCTTCGTTCTCTTTTGGTCATCGTCACTTTTTCTATATATTTTTGTTCCGTTCTTTCTTGGGCGCCTGTGGGGCAGTTTGGGGGGTCCCTTGGGCTGTCCCGGAGCCCTCGTGGGGGTCTCTTGGGTCATTTTGGAGCTCCTTTGGACCGTCCTGAAGCCCTCTTAGCCGTCTGGGGTTCTGTTGCGCCCGTCGTGGGGCTGTCCTGGGGCCATCGAGACGCCTCTAACGCTGTCTCGGGTTCCTCAAGCCTTTTTGGCCTAGTTTAAATTTGTCTTAGGGGCGTCTAGGAGCCATCTTGGGCGGTGCTGAGGCTGTCTTGGAGGATGATTGGGCCGTGTGAGGGGGTGGCATACTGGAGACCTCCAGGGCCGTCTGGAGCTGAAGGGTGTCCGAAAAGTGAAACCGCTATATCTATATATAACACAAAAAACAACATGTTTTCTGGGTTTCCGGAGGCCCCCTAGTGGCCGTTTTCGACGTCTCTTGGGCAGTCTGGATGCAAGGGCCGTAATGAGGTTATCTTAAGCCGTCTTGGAAGCACTTTTGGCCATCGTGGCGGCTTAGGTTGCTTGCCTCGGCCGTCTTGGAACTTCGGGGGCACCGCTTCATCGGTTTGCACAGGGGGCTGTGGCTTCGGGAGTCCTGGATCTTGTGTTTCTACCCGAGAAGGGAGGGCGGCGCACGCGGTTTAACGCGACGAGAGGGGGGGGGGGTCTAAGAAGATTACAGAAACATCAGCAGACAGCTTTTGGCATTGTAGCACGCCCCAACATACCAGGGGGCACTGCGGCGGATAGTGTATTCGCCACAATTGTTCAGCGACGATTCGTTGATCATGTCCTCAAATACGAGATGACCATCGCTTGGATATGTGCGGGAGCTTTGTTTCTTGCAGGAAGCATGCTGCACTCGTGCAGGAGAGGTCGTATCAAGAGTGACTGAGCTCATGGTGTGCGTGTGCACCACACGAGGTGCCGCAGTCCTGGAACCGAGCACAACAAAACACACAAAGAATGCCCAAAGCCTGTTTTTTGCACTTAGGGGTTCCTACCACGATTACTCGCTAGTCGAGCTGCGGTCCTGGGCTTTCGCCCACCTTGGCGCCCGTGCCCGCCTCTCCTGCCCGTCCCTGCGCGGGCGGGCGGTTCAGGAGGCACCTCGTGGTCTGCACATGGACTGCACCAGGTGTACAGATAGTCCACCACATGTATTGCACCCCCTTATGTTTCACGACATCAATGACACCACAGAAGCCGAGCCACACAGTTTCGAGCTCATGGGCTTCCACCTCCAGGAACGATTTGGAACCGACCGTTTTGCCGAAGCTGGATTTATCGGCTGGCCGTTTCGTATGGGTTGTCCACAAGTATGTCGCGCGACCGCTTGTTTAAAACATCGAAGATTAGCCATTGCAGAAGGTTGGCATCGACACCCGCGCCATCCCTTTCAACAAAAACAGGTTGGGAGCACGCGCGTTGGTCAGAGTGAGGGGGCCGAACTGTCATTCATTGTCCCTGGGTGCGTGGCTGAAGTGGGGATCCGTGGTGGGGATGTTGCTTGTTGCGTTGTTGTTGTTGTTGCTGTTATTGTTGTTGCTGCTGGTGCTGTTGTTGTTGGTGCTGTTGATGGTGTTGCCGTTGTTGTCGTTGTTGTCGTTATTGTTGTTGTGGCTGTTGGTGGTGTTTTCGTTGATGTTGTTGTTGATGTTGTTGTCGGTGTTGCTGCTGTCGTTGTTGATGCTGGTGTTGGTGTTATTGTTGTTGTTGGTGTTATTGTTGTTGTTGGTGGTGTTGGTGTTGTTTGTTGTTTGTTGTCGTCGTCCCACCCGCGACCCACCCGCGACCAATCCCGCGACCCACCCCGCGACCCAACCCGCGACCCATTCCGAGACCACCCCGCGACCCATCCCGCGACCCACCCGCGACCCACCCCGCGACCCACCCCGCGACCAACCCGCGACACATCCCGCGATTCCACACGCGACCCGCCCGCGACCCATTCAGACACCCGCGACCCAGTCAGAGTGAGGGAGCCGAAATGTCATTGTCCCTGGGTGCGTGGCTGAAGTGGGGATTCGTGGTGGGGATTATGTTTGTTGCGTTGTTGTTGTTGTTGCTGTTGCTGTTGCTGTTGCTGTTGCTGTTGCTGTTGTTGTTGTTGTTGTTGGTGGTGTTATTGTTGATGTTGTTGTTGTTGTTGTTGCTGTTGTTGCTGTTGTTGCTGTTGTTGTTGAATTCTCATTTTTGAAGAATAATTCGTGTTGGTCCCCCCACCGGTGCATACTGTTTTTTCTCAATCAAAGTGTGCCCCTCGACGCTCGCACCTTGTTTTTTGACAGGGAAAGTCTTCCTGCTCAAACTGGCCCCTTGGCCCCCGGGTTACAACAACAACGGCTCCCGCCTGAGACTTCCTTGCAATTTAGCCAGGACCCCCGCTCCCGCCCGAGACTTCCTCGCATTTTATTCAGGAATCGCGCTCTCGCTTTGGACTTCATTACAATTTATGAAGGAATCGCTCTCCCGGCGCTCTGGAGTCGCGCTCTCGCTGGAGACTTGCTTGCAACTTACTGAAGAATGGCCTTGCGTTGGGATTTGTTGCAATTTGCCCAAGCGCCCGACACCCAGGCACCCAGGAGTCGCGCCCGTGGTGGCCCCATGTGCATGCCCTTCGTGGCCCCGCTGTCGCCCCTTGTCCCCCTCACTGTCCTACGTGGCCCAGTTGCTACCCTCAGTGGCCCCATAGTTGCCTTCTGTGGCACCGCATTATCTGCACTTTGTGGCCCCCGCTCGTTCGCGCTCTTCGTGGCCCCATACGCATTCCCTTTGTGTCCCCGCTGTCGCCCTTCGTGGCCTACTTCGTGCCCTTCGTGGCCCTGCTGTCGTTCTCTCTCGCTCTCGCTTTCGCTCGTCGTCGCCGTCGTCGTCGTCGTCGCCGTCGTCTTCGACGTCGTCGTCGTCGTCGTCGTCGTCGTCGTCGTCGTGGTCGGTCCCCCGTCCGTCCCTCTTGGGGTCGGGTCGACGGTCCGCGGCCGCCCCGCCGATCAGCGCTGCCGCGGGCCAGGCCGACGGTCCGCGGCCGCCCCGCCGCTTGCCGGGGCCCGGCCTGCAGGGAAGAAAGGTATACCTCCCAAAAGGGGTTCGATCGAAGACGAAGAAGGCGGGTATCGAGGGTTTGGGAAATACGCGTTATTGGACACTCGAGCATATAAGGGCGATCAGTCTTAAGATTATTGTTGTTGTTGCTGTTGTTGTTGATTGTTTGCTTGTTTGTTTGTTTATTTGTTTGTTTGTTTGTTTGTTTGGTTGTTTGGCTGTTTGTTTGTTTGTTTGTTGTCGTCGTCCCACCCGCGACCGCCCCGCGACCCACCCCGCGACCCACCCCGCGACCCCACACGCGACCCACCCCGCGACCCACCCCGCGACCTGCGACCCACCCCGCGACCCACCCGCGACCCACCCGCGACCCACCCCGCGACCCACCCGCGACCCACCCCGCGACCCACCCGCGACCCACCCGCGACCCACCCGCGACCCACCCGCGACCCACCCGCAACCCACCCCGCGACCCACCCGCGACCCACCTGCGACCCACCCGCGATCCAGCAACGACCCACCGGCGACCCAGCCGCGACCCATTTGCGACCCACCCGCGACCGACCCACATTGGTTCAACGAAAAAATGAAGGAAAACATCGGCGCCTGCGGCGGGCTCGTTGTATAATGTGTGAAACGTTGGCGCCTGCGGCGGGCTTCTCCAGTGTCTCGCAGACTGCCGATGTCCCCACCGCCCCTTCACTCTTATCCGCATCTGCGGGGTGCTACGTATAACAAGTGCGTGTGGCAAGGACCGCATTAGAATGCGCCATGCGAACACTCGTTCGATTTCATGTATCGCACCAAGTATGTTTGAAGACGAGTTCGTTCGTCAGTCGGCGGGCCACACATGGGGGCATCTCGCGCACAGGGAAGACGCACGCTTTGAGTTCCCGCGGCCCGTGCCATTCGAGGTCCCGTGCTGTGTCGTCTACTGTTTCTACGCATTGATTTTAGATTTGGGGTGGCTCGGGCCAGGGATCCGCAATCACGGCGGGGAGTTGGCGCACGCGCGCGCTCGCCAGGACAGCGCGCGTCAGAAGTGCGCTTGGATCGTGCGAGCGAAGCGCGAAGGCGACAAGGGTTGCTGTTAGTTGTGGCCGTTGTTTGCGCGTTGCTTGGTGGCCAGGCAGCGCGAAGGTTCTTCATCGAAGAGCACTAAGATTGAACGGTCGCCGCGAGAACGAGTCCATTGCTGCGCTCGCAGCGAGAGCGAGGTTGGAGTCGGCCGCCGAGGCGGCACGGCGCAGAGCGCGCACGGCCTGGGCCGCGGACCGGGGCCGGGGCCGCGGCCGGGAACGCAGCGCGCGCGGCGCCGCGTTTGACGCCCGCGCGCGCCGCTTGCGCGAGACGCTGCTCTCGCGGCGCCGCGAGCGGGGGCAGCGAACTTTCCACGGCGCGCGCGCGGAGCCCGCGGCCAGCGCGGCGGCCGAAACGCTACGCCGCGGCGGTGACGGAGGCGACCGAGCGCGAGGAGCGCGCGCAGCAGGCGATCAGGGCCGTTCGATCGTCGCTGGAGCGGCACCAGGACAGCGGCCTCGAGCAAGGACTGCCAGAGCCGCAGGCCGCGATGTTCACGGACGCCTGGTCCGCTGCTGCGTTCAGGTCGAGTGGCTTCGGGTCGGCGACGCCGCGCGCGGCGATGCGCATGTCGGGCCAGTGGGCTGAGTGGGCGGACCGGCAGGGGCAGCCGGCGTCGCGCCCCGCGCAGCGGCCACGGCGCTCGCCGAGTTCGCCCAGTCACTTTCGACGCGCGGACGATGGGCGCCAGGACCAACGCGGCCCCGCCACCACCCGCGCGCGACGGGGCTTCACTTCCTTGGACCCGTGGGTGGGGGGGCTTCCACGTTCGATCTCGGTTGGGCGTTCGGCGTAGGCCGTTTGCCGTTAAAAGGTGGCCCCCATCCTTCGGCCCTTTCTTTTCTCACTTTGCATGGAGGCGCACTCGAAGGCACGAGGCGCCTGGACGGGCCCGACATGGTCCGCGTTGGCAGGGGGGGGGGGGGGGGGGGCGGCCCTCCGAGGATCTGGCATAACGTGGAGACGCGTGCCCCTACACGCGCATACCTGCTTGGACGATGCGCGTCGGCTTGCGCCGGGCGATCCGGGCGCCGGGGCCGCGGCGCCGCTGGCCCAGGCTACCATCGTCGAACCTGAGATGATCTCCCACGCGCGCGATTTCCTCGATGGCACATGTTTACCATGGCAGGTCACGCGCGCAGCTGAGACGTCGGCAATGATATTTGCGCGGATGAGGCACGCGCACACGCTGCGCTCGAGGCCATCGGAGAGATCGCCCCACTTTTGCCGGCCCCTCGCGTCGCGAGGAAAGCAGGGGGGACCTTCGTTTGATCGGCGCCTATCTAGGCGGCCAGGGGACGCGCGACCCGCCACCGACGCCTTGCGGGACGCTTTGCACAAGCTGGCGGCGCGGGAAGGTCACGCAGCAAGGGCCGTGCCTGGGGGCATCGGTCTTGACGCGATTTCCAGTGCGCCAGCGAAGCTGGGTGCCTGTCACCGATTACTAAGGAAGTTCTCAAAGGCTCGTTATTGGGCGATTCCAAGTTAGATCTCGTGACTTCGCGCTTCGCGTCGAGCGGGGCCTACGTGGACGGGCGCCACGCAGCTGGATTGGGAAGTCCGGGTCATATCTGACGACTGGACGGAGGGGGGCGACAGGTCCCGTCGGAAACAGATGCCTATCGCGCATAACGCGCGTCGGCGGCAAGCCAGGTGCGCACTCGCTTGCGCGCGGCAGTCATGCCGCCCTGCTTACGAGCCGCGTTTGAGGCCCCGGTGCAGCGGGGGCAGGCACGAGGTTGGGCATGTTCCGCACGCGGAAAACTTGCGTTGGCTGACCTGGAGAGCGGGGCGCAGCAGCGGGCGGCGGCGTCGGCCGCCCGCGAGAAGGCCGTCTTTTCATTGCTGTTCGCTGTCGAAGAGCTGCGGCGGTAGAGGTTGACCCCGTCGTTCTTTGTTCTGCGAGGACGGCGGGCGGGGCGCGGGAGAGCGCCGGGCGCGCCCGCGGGTCAGAGCCCCGCCGACAGGCGCTCCGCGGGCAATGGCGCGGGGGAGGGGCCCGCGCGCCGACGCGCGGGGCGCGCCCGCGCGCCCCGCGAACCCCGTCTCGTCGAGGGCCCCGCGCGTAAAAGCGGGGGGGGCGCAGGGGGGCACTTAGCGGTTTGCGCGGGGGCGCGCGGCTGCTGCCTGCGAGCCCGCGCGGGGCGCGGAAAGTTGCCGGGAGAAACATGGGGCCCGCGAAGGCGGGCGCGCGCCGCGTCGGCGTCGGCGGCCGTCGCGGGCCGCGCAGAGTGAACCGCGACATGGTCGCGCGATCCAACGGCATTGCGCCCGAGATTGGGCGGCGTCGGGGAGCGCCCCCACGCCCCGTTCAATGGGCGGCGAGGTTTCGCCGATACTGGGGGGCGCGACACGCGCGGGCCCCCGCGCATTCCGCAAGCGGAAAGCCCGTCGCGTCGGACGCGCGGCCGCCGCTTGGCCCAGCGACCAGGCAGCGCAGGGGGCGCCGTTAACTGGCCGCGATTCGGAAGGATTGGGCGGCGGGGGAGCGCGCGGCGCGATGCCAGCCAGGCACAGCGCGGAGGGATCACCCACGCGCGCGCCAGGAGCCGCGCGGCCGCCGCCCGATCCGCCCAGCGCGATCGAACACGCGCGGCCCACGCCCGGGTCGGTCACCGGGGCACGAGAACTTGCGAGCATTCGTTTTCACGTCGCAATGCCTGCGGTTCGTCGCCGGAAGAAGGCAACGGTTTGCACGGAAAGCGTTCTCGAACCCGTGACAAATGTGCGCCAAAACGGTCTGAGCGATTTGCAGCGGTCCCCGATTCTACCAGCGGGAGCCGCGGCGCGCGAGTCGCGCGCGAAATTGCGCAGCAGGGCAGCCCCGGCCCCAGCGGGCAGCGGCGCCGTCGCCGCGGTGGAGTCGCGCGAGTCACGCGCGCGCGATTGCCGCTAGCATTGAGCGTTTGCGCGCCCCGAGGAGGACTGAGCGCGGCTGAGAGATCAAGCGGGGCAAGTCATTACGCTTACGCGCCAGCGTTCGCCTGCATGTCTCAGTCAGTTGAGGACGTCGCGCAGCCCCCCGGCGGCGTCGGCGCTCGCGACGCCGACCCGCGGTTCAAAGGATTCGCCACGAAGTATTTATTTGGCGAGCGGTTCGCCACGCATTTGGTCGGAACCGCTGGTTTCGAAACGCCCGTGGACATCGCGCGCGTCGCCAGCAAGATCGGGCGCCAACCATCGGGCGCATGCCGGATCTGGCATAGCGGCAGGGAAAGACATCCCGCGCGCGCCAGGCGGGGCCTTCGCCGGCGGCGCGGGCGCCCTGACCTGCCCGCGTCGTAGTTCGGGCGCGCGGCGCGCCGGGAGGGGAAAACTGCGCACGACGCTGCCTGGCAGGCGGAGACCCAGAAGAAACGCGGAGTGGACGAGCCCGATGATGTTCCATCGCCGTCGCCTCAGCTCTTCGCCTGGCACGGGATCGCGCGCCCGTCGGAGCGCGAGCCGTCTGAGGCATCCAATAATTAGATCAGCCCCGAGTTGGGCAGCCGCGCACGCGGCCGCGCGTGGTCGGCAGGCGCCAGATGACCTTGATCAGCGCGTGGAAGGGCCGCACTTTGTTGAGCGCCTCGAGGGCCGCCAGGAAGCGACAACGCGTTGAGGGGCGTTGAATTCGTCTGCGAAGAGCAGGAGGATCCGGGTCCCGCGAAGGATTTCAAAACATATATCGCGCTGCACCACTTCCCACGGCGGCACGCGCGCGCACCTGGGCGAAACCAACGAACCAGGAGAATCAAAGGGCCAGAAAAAGCATCTTCGGACACTACGGATTTCGCGCAGGTTCCGTGGATGCCGCGCTGGCTAACCGTTTCTGGTTGGTTAAGCTTGCGAGCGCGATGTCTTTCTCGATCACGCTGACCAATGTCGCGCGCCTGGACGAGGAGGAGCGCGCGTGGTGGACGGACAGGGCCCGCGCCAGCGAGCTCAGCGTCGAGAGAATTACACCGGAGAAAACCACATTCAGAGCATGGTTTGACGGTAGTGATCTGGAGATTGAAACCGGTAGTGAGATCGATAGTGGCAACGATAGTGGGATCGACAATGCGGACGATGGCACGGTCGGTCGTGAGACCGATAGTTATGTCGATCCAGCGGGGGCGCGGCCGACGGCGGCAAGCGCGGGCGCAGCGGCGATCGAAACGCACCCCCTGCCGCGCCGCCACCCGCGGCAGAAGGGGCAGTCGACGTCGGGGGCGCACGTCCCAGGGTCGCGAGTGCGCGGCCGGCCCCATCCCGTTCATGGAAGACTCGACACAAATTTCGCCTGTCGTTGATTTCTCTTTTGGGCAGAGTTCAAGAACGAAGACTGGCGGGAAATTCCAAGGGGGGCGCATGTGCACGCTGGGTCGCCAATCAGGCACGTTCGACCACATATTAGCGCTAGCGCCGGTCATCGAAGTTCCGCGGGAGAGCGAGCGCATCTCGTTCAAAGCATTGACTTCGGCAGCGCGGGAAGTCTGAAAGTCGACGATGAGTACGCGGCGCTCGTCGATTTGTTGCGCGCTGCCTCTGCCACAGTGAATTTCGGATGGGCCGGCGGCAATCGGTCGAGGCCATGGCGCGAGTCATGCGCTAGGGCGTCGATGGTGCTGAGTCAGCGGTTTGCGCCCGCACCCCGCGCGCTCCTGCATCAGCAGAGCCTCTCTGCACATTGCGTTCATCTGCGCGCTGACATGGGCGACAGGTTGGCCGGGCTGGCGGCTTGCCCAAAGATTCGTTACCAGCCGCACCTCCCTTGGTTGTCTGGAAGAGACGGGCGCTTGGGAGCGATGCGAAAGTTGGGAGGCAATTTCAGAGGGACAGTCGATGGCCGAGTCCTCTGCATGTCACGGCCCAGAAACAAGCGACGCGTGGATCCTGAAGTTGATTGTCTATGGGGGTTTTCTTGCTCGAAGTGGCGCGGGATGGGCTGGGCAACCCGTCCAGCTTTACCAGCTGCGATGGACCGCGGGCACAGCGCGGCGCGCGCGGGCGGCCGCGCCGTCGTTCGTGCACGCGCAGCAGAACGGCCCGCGCCGGCGAATAGACTGCGCCAGAGCTAGACGGCATAACGGATCGACGGTGCACCCCGAGAAGTGGAAGGCGCCATCAACGTTCACGCTTGCCTTGCGCGGCACATTCTAGAGGCAGCGGCCGGGAGGCGCGGTAAACACCGAAGCCCTTCCCCTCGGGCGCCCCGCGGGGCCGTTTCCCTGGGGCTTCTGCGCGAGGCCCAGTAGGCCCCCCCCCGGTAGGTCGGGGGTTCCCGGGACAGAAGCCAGGAATCCGATATTTGGCGCGCGCCCATGCGAAAGAAGCCGTTGCGGGCGGTTCTGAAACCCCTGAGATTGAAGGCGATGACGTGCCAGGTGCGCGCAGGCCCGAGCTAGTCGAACCCGCGCACTTGCACCATGATGCGACTGCGGCGCGAGACCTGCGCAGTGGGGAGCGGCGGTATCTGACCGCATTCGCCACGTCCTTCGGTTTGTCATCGAGTGCATCAGATGCTTTGCGATGATCTGCATGTCTGGAAGCTACCGCCAGGCGCGCGGCGACGCCGCTGCATAAAACGCGCGCCGATGACGGTTACATTGGGAATCTCGGATTGGCGAAGGGCCCGGGGCAATTTCTACACAGCGTCTTGTTCTCGGAGCCGGGGGGCCCGAGTGACGGCGCGAAACAGCCGCACATGGCAGTCATCCGGTAGTTGCCGGGTGTCGATCACGATGTGTCTTTGGCGCACGAGGGAAGGGGTGCGGCCCCCTTCTGGGCGAAAGTGCTTACGATTGACGAGATCAAAGGCTTGCTTCCACCGTGCCTGGCGTAGTTTGACACCGGTGGAGGCCTCGAAGCTCCGGGGGAATTGGCAGTGGCCGTCGTCTGCGACGCTCAACGTCTTTGGCAGCGCAGCGATGGCGCCGCTGTGACGTGCCTTCCTGGACGTTATCCCACGCGCTTCGGCGGCGCCTTGATTACTTTGAGTTTGCGGCCGCAAGGACAAGCGCTGACGCAAGCCCGCCATCATGTCCGCCGGTTGCGATCGCGAGCGACGCTCGAGCCGACGGAGCGACCACGCCTCTGGCAGTCAAATGTTGGTCGATTGTTCACGGGGGAGCGCGCGTGGGAGGATGGCGCGCGTTCAACGATGCTGCACTCGCCTTAGACAGGCGCCAACCCAACTGCATTATGCAAGGGAGCCATGGCCCCAGTTACACTGGCGCGCGAGGCCCGGAGGCGCCGCGGGAGGCGCGCTCTGCGGGTGCGTGACAACACGAGCATTCTCATTTGCACACCGCCAGGGGGAGGTGTGATCATGCCACCCTGGACTGGAGTGGTAAGCTCATGAATTTCTTCAAGGCAGTCGCAGCGAGAGGACATTGTGCGGATGCGCCGTGCCGCGCGCCGCGCTGGTTCCATTGCGACGTGACTACATGGCTCGAGCGGATGGATTCGCAACTGGTCTGACGGGATTTCGCGACGCGCCGCGCGCGCGCGGAGGCACGCTCACTCCAATTCCCCCGCTCGCGCGTTGCCAGGCGGCGCGGCGAGGATTCGGCCAGGAGAATGGGTTCCGCGCGGGATAGTCAGCGCGGGCCCGGCCGCGTGGCGCGGGTCTCCTTTAGAGGCGCGGCGCCAGGCACAGCAGCGCGCCGCCGCGCTGGAGCGTCGGATCCAGATCAGCGCCGGGGTGCAAAAAACGAGCGGGCCAGAGCAGCGTTGCGAAGAGCGGGAGCACTGGCGGGTCACGCCAGGGTCTTGCCGTCCTCACGCAGGCGTTCCACCCGGGGGGGGGCTGATCACCCCGAGGTCGTTCTGCACCGCCAGAGCACCAACACGTGCACTTGGGTCGGGGACGGGGACGGGGGAGGCGGGGGCCCGGGGGGGATCGTTGCGAGCCGCGTTCGCAGGCGGGCGATTCGAGATTTGCTCGCGCGCACGCGAGGGGGGAGCGCGCCGCCTGCGTGCGCTCGCGCCGCAGTGGAGCGGGGGAGCGCGACACCTGCGCGAGCTTCGCGCCGCGACTGGGAGCGCGGCGCGCGAAAGTAGCCATGCGCCGCGCTGAACGCGACGCGGAGTGTCGGGGATTATGCGTTGATGAAAGTCTAGGGGGGGCTCGGGTCAGGGAACCATAATCATATGTGCAAGCGAAGCGCGATGGCGACAGTGGTCGCAGTTAGTTTTGTTTCCCGGCCGCCACACCCTGGGCCGCGGTAGGATTACTGGGGTAATCTTAGGCCGGGCGCCGGCGTGAATTTCGCAACGGGTTAAGGCGATGCGGGCAGGCCGCGAGGGGCCGTGCCTCGGGTCGGTCGCAGTTGCGCATCGCAGGAAGGAGGGCGCCGCGCAGGACGGCGCGTGCGGACGCGGCCCTCCTGGCGACCGCTGGCCGCGGATTGTTTCACCAGGTGCACTGTGCGACGAAGTACGCGACAGGTCCTTTCCGCGCGCAAGCCCGCCCGCCGCGCCCCAGCCCCCGGCGGGGTGATCAGTTTATTGGCAGTCATCGCTCTTTCCACGGAGGCGGGCGGCATTGCTCGCGGGTCACGGCAGGGTCTTGCCGTCCTCACGCAGGCGTTCCACCGGGGGGGGGTCACCCCAAGGTCGTTCTGCACCTCCGAAGCACCAACACGTATACTTGGGTCGGAGACGTGGGTGGGGGGGCGGGGGGGAAAGGGTCGTTGCGCGCCGCGTTCGTGAGCGGGTGATTCGAGATCGACTTGGAGTGGAGCGCGCGCACGCGCGCGCGCGTGCGCGGGGTGCAGCGCGCCGCCCGCGTGCGTTTCGCGTCGCGGTGGAGCGGGGGAGCGCGACACCCGTGTACGTTTCGCGCCGCGATTGGGGACGTAGCGCGCGAAAGTTGCCATGCGCCGCGCTGAGCACGGCGCGGGGAATATTTTGTCGGTGAGTATGCTGGTATGCGGGCCGCACGCGCGCGCAAACGCCGAACCGTTTACAACACCACTGGTCGCCAAAGAAATCACCAACAGCTACGATAGAGCATCGCTGCGTTAATATCTTGCAAGGTTTCTGTGCGCGCTTTCCTTGAAACCATCTGAACACCAACTGTTGTTCTTGCCACTCTGCCGAAGGATGGCGGCCACACGCCCGCGCGCGCATGTCGAAATCTTTCAACGATCATCGCGCACCCGCCAATTCCGTCAAATGATAAAATGCCAGCCACGCGCGCGTCCCCGCGCGCGCACGATGAAATCATAGCAACACCGTTGTGTGCATGCCAACATTGAGGTGTTCAGCCTATACAAAAATCGGTGTCCCATTAAACCATGTGTCAGAACCTGCGCGCGCGCACTTCCACATCATCCACACCAGCACCATCGCCATCTGCACCGTCGCCAATTTCATCAT
>CAUYUJ010021721.1:0-32500 GCA_963575745.1 Prorocentrum cordatum | reverse complement strand
TCATCCTCCTGCTCCTCCTCTTCCTCCTCCTCCTCCTGCGCCTCCTCGTGCTCCTCCTGCTGCTTATCCTCCTCCTCCTCCTCCTCCTCGTCCTGCTCATCCTCCTCATCATCCTCCTCCTCCTCCTCCTCCACCCCATCCTCCTCCTCCTCCTCCTCCTCATCCTCCTCCTCCTCCTCCCCTCCTCATCCTCATCCTCCTCCTCCTCATCCTCATCCTCATCCTCATCCTCATCCTCACCCTCCTCCATCTGCTCCTCCTCCTCCTCCTCCTCCTCCTCATCATCATCATCTTGCTCTTCCTCCTCCTCCACCTCCTGCTCCTCCTCCGTCTTCTCATCCTCCTAAGTATGTTCATGATTAGTCGTATTACCAGTCTCAGTATTAGGAGTAGCCTTATTATTCGTATTAGTCGTATGGTTATCCTTATGCGTCTGTGTATTATTAGTGTTTTCTTATTTTCTCTTAGTAATAATCGTATGTCCTTCGTGCTGATATTGTTAGCATTAGTAATAGTCGTCTTGGTATGGTCGTATTCTTCGTATCGTGCTTCTTCTCATCATCATCATCAGCATTTTCCTCCCCCATTCTGCTCATCCTCCTCCTCCTCGTTCTCCTCCTCAGCCTCGTTCATCATCAGCATGAGCATTAGCATCAGCAGTTGCATCACCATCAGCATCCCCAACAGCATCATCATCGTCAGCAGCATCATCAGCAACAGCAGCATCATCATCATCCTCATCAGCATCAGCATCCGCATCATCATAAGCATATTATGCTTCAGTAGCATCATCATCATCATCATCATCATCATCAGCATCATCATCATCATCATCGTCATCATCATCAACACCACCATGAGCAGCAGCATCAGCATCATAGCCGTCGTCCCCATCATCATCAGCATCCACAACAGCATCAGCATCATCAGCCGCCGCATCATCATCATCAGCATAATCAGCAGCAGCGTCATCATCAGTATCATCATCAGCCTCATCAGCATCACCATCCTCGTCCTCATCATCATCATCAGCATCATCATCAGCCTCATCATCATCAGCAGCAGCCGCGTCGTCATCGTCAGCCGCATCATCAACAGCAGCGGCATCGTCGTCATCAGCATCAGCAACATCATCATCAGCACCATCAGCATCAACCTCAGCATCAGCATCATCATCAGCGGCACCAGCATCATCAACTGCAACCTCATCAGCAGCAGCAACATCATCCCTCCCCGTTATCCCTCCCCCCGCCCCCTCCCTCACCCATCCTGTTTCCTCCTCCTCTTGTTCATCATGCCCCTCCCCATGCCCCTCCTTATCATTATCATCATCATCATCATCATCATCAGCATCATCATCATCATCATCATCATCATCATCATCATCAGCATGATCATCATCATCAGCATCATCATCATCATCATCATCATCTTCATATTCATATTCATCTTCATCATCATCATCATCATCATCATCATCATCAACATCATCATCATCATCCTGTTCCTCCTCCTCATCCTCATCCTCCTCCTCCTCCCCCTCCTCCCCCTCCTCCTTCTGCTCCTCCTCCTGCTCCTGCTCCTCTTCCTCCTCCAAATGCTCCTCGTCATCCTCCTCCTCTTGCTTCTGCTCCTGCTCCTCCTTCTCCTGTTCCTCCTCCTCCTGCTCCTCCCGCTCCTCCTCCTCCTCCTGCTCCAGCTCATCTTCCTCCTCCTGCTCCTCCTCCTCCTCATCTTTCTCCTACTGCTCCTCCTCCTCCTCCTCCTCCTCCTCCTCCTCCTCCTCCTCCTCCTCCACCTCCTCCTCCTGCTCTTCCTGCTCCTCCTCCTCCTCCTCCTCCTCTTCCTCCTCCTCCCCCTTCTCCTCCGCCTCCTGCTCCTCTTCCTGCTCCTCCGCTCCTCCTGCTCCTCCTCCAGCTCCTCCTGCTCCTCCTCCTCCTCCTCCGCCTCCTCCTGCTCTTCCTCCTGTTCCTCCTTCTCCTTCTCCTCCTCATCATCACTAGCATCATCAACAGCATCAGCATCATCAGCATCATCAATAGCATCAGCAGCATCAACAGCATCATCATCATCATCATCATCATCATCATCATCATCATCATCATCATCATCATCATCATCATCATCATCATCATCAGCAGCAGCAGCAGCAGCATCAGCATCAGCAGAATCATTTTCAACTGCATCATCATCATCATCATCATCATCATCATCATCATCATCATCATCATCATCATCATCATCAGAATCCTCATCATGATCATCATCACGTTCATAATCATACTCATCGCCATCATCATCATCTGCATCAGCATCTTGATCAGCAGCAGCATCGACAGCAGCAGCATCAGCATCATCATCTTCAGCAGCAGCATCATCATAAATATCATCCTCATCCTCATCCTCATCCTCATCCTCCTCCCCTAGCCATCGGCCAAGCTATCGGAGTATGCAGAGCTCGTTTCGATTCCTCCGATTGGATTCGATTCGGTTTTGATTGCTTCCGACCTCGATCCGATATTCGACTTCAGATTCCGATCCGGACTCCGATTTCTCAATGGAGGCTTGGAAGCCTGCCGATTTCCGCCGATTCGACTTCTCCCGACTCGGCTGCCGATTTCCACCGATCCGATTCATTTCGATCGCCGATCCGACGTGTCGTTTCGATTATGGGCTCTCGTGGTATGTGTTCCCCGAGCCGTTGCAAGAACCCTTCGGGAGAGGAAATGGAGAGGCCTCTTGGGAGCATCTTGGTCCAATCTACTGGCCTTCGACCCATCCCGCCACCTCGCCTGGGTGGTTGGTCTGAGTCCTCTCGGGGAACTTTCGGCCCGTTTTGGGGCGCTCGCGGCTCCGACAAAAGAAAGAGTCCTGCGGGAAGCGCCAGGGACACGCGGGAGGCATGCCGAGAACCCAGGAGAAGTTAAGAATCTGGGGTGTGGGCCTCGTCATGAAGTTTTCAAGCCTGAGGACCGAGGACTACAAGGGACCCCAAGGCACTCCAGCTCGTGCCGAGCGGCACGGTGCCAGATCGGGACAGACGAAAGGGGATGGGAAGAGATGGTGGGCTTGTTTCCCACCACCACCAACATAAGTATGAGGGGGAGGGGGTCTTCCTCCTCCTCTTCTTCTTCCTCCTCCTCATCCTCCACCTCCTTTCCCCCTCCAACTCATGGTGGTGGTGGTGGAAAACAGGCCCAGCAAGAGAGGGAGTTGCGAAACTTGTGCATGCAGCTGGTCTTGGCCCCGCCGCCGGACTCGTTCCTCGATGCGTGGGAGGCGCCGGAGAAATCAGTTATATTCTTGAGCTGAGTTTCACCCCCCCCTTGCTATACCCCTCCTTTTTTCGGGTGGGGTTAGGACGAGGATAAGTTCCAGAGCGATCCGGAACGCTCTCAGAGAATGCCGCGGAGCCCGAGATATCTTCCAGAGCCGCCCGATGTCAGAGATTCTCGATCTATCTTCACCGGATTTGATCTTCGTCCTGGCTCCGTCTTATCGTTCCGCCGATCCGGCTCCAGCAAGCCGATCCCTTCCGTGACGGCCCCCTTCGCCACGCACCAAGACGCTGGCAGGCGGCCGAAAGGGGCCTCGAGGGAGAGGGAGGTCGTCGCGGAAGGGGCTCGTCCAGGAAGGCGGGTTCGGCGAATTACGCGCAAGAGTCGAGTAGGGGATAGGAGGAGGAGGAGGAGGAGGAGGAGGCCTCCATCCCAGCCACCGACCCCATCTCGCCATCTGTCGCGGGGTTCTCTGGTGTCGGCGGTGCGGGTGTTGGCGGGTTCGGGCCTCCAAGAAGTTTCGTGCCCCCTGTGCCCCACCCAGCAACAGTCAGAGTGGGGGTCACAAGGCCCTTTTGAAGCTCACCAAGGGGAAACTGCCACCAGGGTTAAAGGCCTGGCCAGGAGCAGATCCGTGAGCACGCATAGTCCTCCTGGAGTGCAGGGATCGGACTGGCCGAGGCGGCGTGCGCGGGAGGAGGAAGAGGAGGAGGAGGAGAGTTACCCCATAAGTCGATTGTTCCGTCGACGCTATACGAAAAGGGCGCTGGAGGCGCCGTAGATCTGCGGAGCATGCCACGTACTTTTCTCGCAGATCTTCGGCGGGAGATCAGCCACAACAGGCCACATCACTTCTGCAGTCGATCCCTTGCTCGAAAGAGTGACCTTTCGCTGCAGTGGCCTTCCCAGACATCCTGCGTCATCATTGTTTCGAGGCGCCTGTGACGGATTGAGTTTATGGAGAGCGGATTGAATGTGAATGGATGCTTTGATTCGGTGCGGGCACACAGGGGAGCTTACCAGCAAGGGCTGGCGCGCCTGGTTTTGGCTTGGCCTTGGAGTCCCACGCGGCCTCCGGAAGCCGCGCCTCTATCCTTGCGGGAGGAGGAGGAGGAGGAGGAGGAGGAGGAGGAGGAGGACCCCGACCTTGTCCCCCCCTCGTCCTCCTGATTCAGGGGCACCGATAGGGGGGATATGCATAATGGAGGGACGCATCGGCCCCCAATCGCCCATGGATCGCCGATAGGGGCCCGATAGCCCCCCCCTCCCCGCCCAGGATTAAGTTGGGCCTGTCCCTCTACAGGAGGAATAGTCAAAAAAAAGTCTGGGGACGATTTTTTTGCATTGGTTGATTATTTTTGAATATGTTTGAGTATTTCCTGTTTTTCGCCCAAGGTCCGCCTGTAGGGAACACACGCCCGACCTAAGCCCAGGACCATGGGGATTCACTATCGGGGGCATATCGCCGATCTATCGGCGATGTATCGCCGAGTCCAGGTCGACCCCCCCTATCTTTTCTCCTCCTCCTTCGGCCTACGGTTTTGGGCGACACAGCCGGGACGGCTTCTCGTGGCCATGGTGCGGCCCGATGGGGTCCTCCGATCGTTGAGCGCGAAGCGGTAGCAGCGGCTTGTGAGCCCAGGTTTGCCACCCCGCGTCCCCCGTTAAGCCGCGCACCACAGGTCATTCTTGCCTAGGGTCATTCTTGTGTGTAGCCGATCCAGTTCGGTCAACGATGGCAGTCACGGCAGCTACTGCATGGGTGTTTGCCAACACATAACGATAAACAGCACCACTAAAAGCAAGTCAAACAAACATCTGAAGCCGCGCACCAAAGGTTCGACTAGGAGATCGACTACAGATTTGATTTTCTCCACAACTGCAATGTGAGTCGAATACAAACAAATTGTAGAACTGTTGAAGACCTACAAATATGTACATACGCTTGTCGATCCCATTGAAAAGACAACACCATAACAAAAACAAGCAATTATCCTGGGGAAGGACCCAACCATATGCAACTGTGGGTACCGCAGTTGTGAGCCCCGCCTTCGGTGGAGCTCCCTATGTGGCCACATTACGCGTGAGTGGTGTGCCGAAATGGGTGCTATGGCGCCATGCGAACCCTGCCAGTGGGGCATTCGATGGAGCTCCCTATGAGGCCACGCAACGTGTGAGGGTGCGCCGAAATGGCGCGGGGCCGCCATGCGAACTTTGACACAGTCACTGGGGCCTTCGGTGGAGCTCCCCATGGGGCCACGAAACGTATGAGGGGTGCGCCGAAATGGGGCGGGGCCGCCACGCGAACCCTGCCACTGGGGCCTGCGGTGGGGCTCCCTATGGGGCCCCGAAGCGTGTGAGTGGTGCGCCCACATGGGGCGGGGCCGCCATGCGAACCCTGCCACTGGAGCCTTCGGTGGGGCTCCCCATGGGGCAGCGAAACATGTGAGGGGTGCGCCGAAATGGGACGGGGCCGCCATGCGAACTTTGCCATTGGGGCCTTCGGTGGAGCTCCCCACGGGGCAACGAAACGTGTGAGGGTGCGCCGAAATGGGACGGGGCCGCCATGCGAACTTTGCCATTGGGGCCTTCGGTGGGGCTCCCTATGGGGCAACGAAACGTGTGAGGGTGCGCCGAAATGGGGCGGGGCCGCCATGCGAACTTTGAAACTGGGGCCTTCGGTGGAGCTCCCAATGGGCCAAGAAACGTGTGAGGGAGAGAGACAAAGCTGAGTGCAAAGCACATGAGCACAAATGCCGTGGCCTTACAATGCGTCGCAATACCGCTTCACGGTTGCGCGCCAGGCTGCGGCAGAAATTACGCTATCTTGCCAGAGCAGCGGCAGGGCCTCCTCACCCCCCGCGGCCCGGACAGCGTGCGCAAAAACAGTTTCGATCCAAGTTTTCCGGGGGCGCCCCCGTTTTCGCTTGAAGTTATGTGCTATAAGCTGGCATGACAAAGGGCGTAGGACCAGGCACCTGACCGGGTCATCAGCTGGCTTCCGGGCAATATGCCCCATGAGCAGCAGCTGACGATTCAGCAAAGTATTGCTCAGTGGGGCAGCACCTGCTTGCTCCAACACACTTGAATTTGTTACGCGGCTAATGTACGAGTGAGGTATGCGAAGTATTTGCCTCAAGCATCTCACGTGGAATGCGTCGAGCTTCTTCGTCTCCGCCTGGTTCAGGAAGGCCGTGTGCAGACAATACAACAGTTTACTGAGAATGCAAGCGTTGAACACCTCCAGCTTCCTTGACTGCGTCAGCGTGGAATGGCCCCACACTCGCTTCAACTTGTCGAATTCCGCCCGCGCGGCACCAAGTCGGCGGGAGAGTTCATGGCCGATCTTCCCGTCGCTCGAAATCAAGCTGCCCAGATATTGAATGCTCTCTTTCTGCGGCACCCAGGAACCGTCTGGCCTCGGAATATGCGCATTACAGCCAACGGCTAGAACTTCCAGCTTGCGCCAATTGAACTGTAGCCCGTACTGCGATCCGGCTTTCTCGATGCTGCGCATGTATGCCGTCGCTGTATCGGACTCGCCAGACACAAGCAGTGTGTCGTCGGCGTAGACCAACTCATGCACCGCCTGGGAGGGGTCCAGCAGTGGCCTGGCCTCCTCCTTCGCGTCTCGCAACAACACGGTCATCACGATTGCGAATAGGAAGAGCGACAGCGGGCATCCCTGGCTGATGCCGAATTCCTGCGCCCTCGGCGCCGAGGTCGAGCTGGCATCCCGTACACAGAAATTTCGCTCCCGGTAGATCGCCCGCACCACCTCCACGAACTTCGCGGGCACGCCAAATCTAACAAGAGCTAGTGCTAGAGACTCCGGGTAGACGCTGTCGAAGGCTTTCGCCCAGTCGAGAGCCAGCAGGACGACCTGCCCGCCCTTCTCGGCCCAAGTTCTTTCAAGAATTCGCCGTGCCAGAAAAATGGCGTCCGCTGTTCCGTGCTTGGACTTGAAGCCGAACTGAGTTCGCCAAATTCGGCTCTCGGCCCCGCCCGCTTTCAGCCGGCCAAGCAAAACTGCAGCGAAAACTCGGTAGCCCACGGCCGTCAAGGAGATGGGCCTGTAGTTTTCACACTGGGCCACGTCTCCCTTCTTGAATAGTGTTGCGACCAGCGCCTCGTGCCACTCTGCTGGAACTTTTGCGTCGCTCCAGCATTTATTGCACAGCTCGACAGCCCATCTGCAGGCAGGCGTCCCAGCTCGGCAGATTGTCTTCCAAAACTCTGGCGGGATATCGCCTTTGCCAGATGCCTTGCCTTGCTTCATACGTGCAGCAGCGCCAACGACTTCGTCTTCGGTGATTGGGCCACATGGCACGGCAAGCTCGTCGCCAAGGGGGTCCCCGTCCGGCGCTGCGCTTGTCGGCCGCACTGCCCATTGGACTTTGCAAAGGTACTCTGCCATTGTGTCGGCACGCTGGTCGGAGTCAACAAGACGACCTTCCATGTCGGCTAATCGGCCCTGCTGGGCTTGCGCTCCTTTTCTCAGGGTGCGTATCGGCGCCCAGTCTCCGGAGGCGAGTTGGCTCTCTAACCAATCCGAACGGTCCGCCCGGACGGAATCTCTGACAGCTCGGTGCAAGCGCCGCTCTTCCTGCGTGTTCCCGCGCGCTCTCGCTGAGTCTCTCTGGTCTATGAACTGGAGTGTCTTGTCAGAGATCCATGGTCGCCGCGGTCTCCTCGCTAGAGTCGGGAGAGCGTCTTGGGCAGCACAACGAAAGGCATCTGTCATGCTCGATGCGAGCTGCTGGACGCTCGCGCCCCCGTGCTCGCACCCACTTGAGCTCATGTGGTTACAGAAAGCATCGGAGAATGTGCCCGCCACCATTTCGTCCCGAAGCGCGCCAAGCTGTCGTCGAGGCTCGCGGGTGCCGCTGTCTTCGCGCGGGACGTCCACGTCCAGGGATGCAGCCACGAGAAAATGATGCGACGCGATCGCCCTGTGTTTGACGCTTTGCACACGCTTCAAGCACCCGAGCCACTCCATGGACACGATCGCCAAGTCCAGCTGTCCGTAGTTCTGGTGGATTGGGGGGTCCGCCGGCGAGTGTCCTATATCATAGTAAGTAATCTGGCGCTCCGGAGGCTCGTCGAAAACTGTGTTGCCGACAGTGAGTTTACGAGAGGTGCAAAGTTCGAGCAGGAGCGTTCTGTTTGATTCCGGGTTGTGCTGCGCTTGCGGGTTCCCGAAAATGAACGGCCCCAGCACGTCCTCTTCTCGGGGGAAGCGCCTGTGCATTCTGGCATTAAAATCACCAAATAGCAGCACCGGTCCGTGGGCGGAGTGGCTGCCGAGGAAGCCGGCCAAGTCCGAGAAGAAAGCCTGCCGGTCGACGAATGGCTTTCCACTGTGCGGGGCGTAGGCGCTGCAGATGACGATTTTGCCCCCGCGGACCCGCAGTTTGAGGGACGCCATTCTCGAAGAGGCCTGTCTGAAACCAATAACGCTGCGACGTGCCAGCGGAGAGATCAGGAATCCAACTCCTGCCGTTGCTTCCGGTTCGTCTTCTGCCGTGCCGGACAGGATAAGGAGGAAGCCCCTGTCTGCGATCTCATACTCGGAGTTGCCCTTGTGCGTTTCCTGAATGCAGAGAATGCTGATGTCCTCCTGCTGCATGTGCCGCTGGAGCTCTACAACCTTTGTCTCTGTAAGCCCTTCCACATTCCAAGTCCCAACTTTGAATTCCCGGCCAGAGACGGCAAGCCGGCCGCCTCGAAAAAGTTCTGCTTCATACGACCTTGTTGTGCAAGATGTAGAGATGGTACCAAAATTTGAGCTTGCAGTGTGTAGAACTACAGATGCTCTGGGTGAAACTGTGGGTGAAACTGTGCTCATGTGCTGTGTTTCCTAGTGCCCTTTGGCACCGCCCTTCTGCCCCTTCGAGCCCTTCATGCCCTGACCAGCTCGGGACAGCATGTCCGTGTTCTTCTGTATGAGGTCTTGCACGGCCTGGTTGTTGTGCAGCTCCTCCCAAGTCTTCCAGTCGCCATGCCACTCGTATCGCGCGGCGTTGTCGTCGACGTGGACCGTCACCGCCTTCTCGCCGCCAACTGTGAGCAGGTACTGAGCCTCATCGGAGATCTTCACGTGGTAGTTGATCCGCCATTCGTTTTTGAACAACCGCTTCAAGCCGAAACAGAAGTTCCGGGCAGCACGCTCTGGGGCAGGACGATCAGCCGTCGCCCACAAACCTTTCCCTCCACCTGGCTGGAGACCCGCCGCACGGAGGAGGTCCACAGCGGTGTCTCTCTCCGCGGTCCCGTGGAACTCCGCGAAGAGGATGCCCTTGAAGTCCCCCTTGGAGTACCTGTTGTTCGGGGCCGGACCGTTCAATACCATCAGCTTGTCCTTCAGCCATGTGGTCGCCTCCGCCATGCTGTTCAACGCGTCCAGGTTGCCTATCACGGCCGTGATGTGCCTCTTGTCCGTGGCTGTATGCTGAACGGCGCCTTGAGGTGGAGCAGCGCCGGCCGGCCGAGAGGACTCGAGATTCTTGAGCATGTTCTCCAGCTTCTCGATCCTGACCTCTGACACGTCCAGCCTGCTTTCCACAGACTGCAGGCGCTTGTTCACCACTGCCATGAAATCGTTGAGGCGGGTGTCCAAAGCGCTGAACCCCAGGCGCAACTCTTTCACCGAGGCTGTGACGGGAGTCAGCTCCTGCCGGAGTAGCGCCGCTATGCCGAGCATCGTGACCTGCTCCTCCTGCGAGTTCCCCTCCTTTCGTACCTCCCCCAAATGCGGCCGCACGTACGGCGACGGGATCGTTTCCTCCTCATCCTCCTCCCCGCCATCTTCCATACGCTGGTAGCGACTGTCTGCCAGTAGAGGTGTACAAGGCGAGGCAGGACCAGGTCCCGTGCGCGCAACCTTCTCCCTCATCTGCTCGAACGGGTTGCCCGCCAACAGGTGGCCGACTGGAGTACCGGCCCCCCGGGCAGGCCCTTGCCTTTGCGGAGGGGTTTGTGACATCACAGCATCCAACTCCTTCTCCAGGTTCAGCGGGGAGCGGCTGCTGGACATTGCAGCGCGATCGGGAAAGCAAGAACCGGAAATGCCTCGGTTTACCCGCTTTCGCGAGCGCCTTTCGTTGAAAGATCTGGGGCGCGCTTCGGAGGGGATGTCAAATCCGGAACGCTTGAGGACTTGAGCCACGCGGGCCCTTGAGCCACGCGAACCCTGCCACTGGGGCCTTCGTTGGGGCTCCCTATGGGCCCCGAAGCGTGTGAGTGGTGCGCCCAAATGGGGCGGGGCCGCCATGCGAACTTTGCCACTGGGGCCTTCGGTGGGGCTCCATATGGCGCCACGAAACGTGTGAGGGGTGCGCCGAAATGGGGCGGGGCCGCCATGCGAACTTTGCCACTGGGGCCTTCGGTGGGGCTCCGTATGAGGCCACAAAACACGTGAGGGGTGCGCCGAAATAGGGCGGGGCCGCCATGCGAACCCTGTCATTGGGGGAGCTCCCTATGGGGCAGCGAAGCGTGTGAGTGGTGCGCCGAAATCGGGCGGGGCCGCCGTGCGAACTTTGCCACTCGGGCCTTCGGTGGAGCTCCCATTGCTGCCACGAAGCGTGTGAGGGTGCGCCGAAATGGGGCGGGGCCGCCATGCGAACTTTGCCACTGGGGCCTTCGTTGGGGCTCCCTATGGGGCCCCGAAGCGTGTGAGCGCTGCGCCGAAATGGGGCGGGGCCGCCATGCGAACCCTGCCACTGGGGCCTTCGGTGGAGCTCCCATTGGGGCCACGAACCGTGTGAAGGGTGCGCCAAAATTGGGCGGGGCCGCCATGCGAACTTTGCCACTGGGGCCTTCGGTGGGGCTCTCTGTGGGGCCACGAAACGTTTGAGGGGTGTGCCGAAGTGGTGGGCACGCGGAGAACAGAGGCACGGCGCTGACGATGGCGATGTTGTTGATTCCGATGATGGCGATGGTGTCCACGATGATGGTGATGTGGTGATGATGATGATGATGACGATAAAGATGATGATGATGATGATGATGATGATGATGATGATGATGATGATGATGATGATGATGATGATGATGATGATGATGATGATGATGATGATGATGATGATGATCATCATCATCATCATGATCATGATCATGATGATGATGATGATGATGATGATGATGATGATGATGATGATGATGATGATGATGATGATGATGATGATGATGATGATGATGATGATGATGATGGTGGTGAGAGGGGGAGGGAGTGGACAGTGGGAGGAGGCGGAGGAGGAGGAGGAGGCAGATGCGGGGCGCTATATCTTCAAAACGAGGACCCAACACCACATGATGGTTGGGCAACAACATAAAATCGAGTCCTGGTCACATCAATTATGCCTCGAAAGGCAACTTTTTCTCAGGGCCACCCACTGCGTGCAGCTGACAAAGACGGCAGGCGGCCTCTGGGAGCCTTCCCCCAGATCTCTCCGGCGGGGTGACCTTTCTAGGTCTTGCCGGCGTGGGTGTGGGCATGGGTGTGAGCGTTGGCGTGGCCGTGGGCGTGGGCGGGGGTGTAGGTATGGAAGTGGGTATGGGTGTGTGTGTGTGTGTGAGTGTGGGTTCCGTCCGCCTTTTTTTCGGCCGCGCCCTCCCCCTCCCCCTCCTTTTGCATGGTGGCAGAATTCGCTCTGACGGTACCCCCGCTTAGGCATCCCATCGCCAGCGCGCGGACGTCCCCTGCCTAGCCGCCGACGCAGACGAAAAAAAATGTCTTGACGAAGGACCCAACCATACGCAAGTCTGAGAACCGCAGGGCAGGTGAGACGAAGCAAGGGGAATTCCCAACGGGGCCACGAACCGTGTGAGGGTTCCGCCAAAATTGGGCGGGGCCGCCATGCGAACCCTGCCACTGGGGCCTTCGGTGGAGCTCCCATTGGGGCCACGAACCGTGTGAAGGGTGCGCCAAAATTGGGCGGGGCCGCCATGCGAACCCTGCCACTGGGGCCTTCGGTGGAGCTCCCATTGAGGGGTGCGCCAAAATGGGGCGGGGCCGCCACGCGAACCCTGCCACTGGGGCCTGCGGTGGAGCTCCCTATAGGGCCACGAACCGTGTGAGGGGTGCGCCAAAATGAGGCGGGGCCGCCATGCGAACCCTGCCACTGGGGCCTTCGGTGGAGCTCCCTATGGGGCCACGAAACGTTGTACTGGGTGGGTGAAACGCAGGGAGGAGGGAGGAGGAGGGGGAGGAGGGCGGGAAGGAAGCAACGCGGGGCACCGTCTCTTCAAAGCGAGGACCCAACACCACAGGATGGTCGGGATGAAGATGTGTGAGTGTGGGTGTGTGGGTGTGTGTGGGCGTGGGCGCCGCTGGCGCGGGCAGCCTCTGGGGGCCCGCTCCCGGGCACCGTACCCCTTCCGGGGGGGGGGCCCTCTCGGGGCACTCGCGGGGGGGCCCTTTTCTCGAGGCAGGGCCCAGGCGCCCCCTGGAGCGGAGCCGCGGAGGCGCCGCGGACGGGGGCGAGGAGACTCAACGGGCCCTCCTGGCACGCGCAGCGCCTCGGCGCCCTGCCTCGCCCTTGCCTCCAACCACTCCGCCTTGCCCCTCGTTGGCGGCGGGGCGTCGGCGCTAATCACCGGCGCCGCCCCGTTGATTTTCAATCTGGCGGGCGCCACCCCGCGATTCGCCCGAGCGGGGGGACTATTTTTCAAACACGCGCCCCCCACGGATTTGTTAATCACAAGCTGGCATTAAGGTGTCCCATACCCAGAGGCTCTCGGGTCATTTAAAAAAGACGTGACGAACGGCGTCTTGAAATTGTCGGCCTCTTCTGATCGGGGCCGGCAAGAAACGGCTTCAGGATGAGGAACCAGTCCCCAGGAATGGGTCGAGACCTCTGGAGGCCGACGCTATGAAAAAAATAGTGTATGACGTCTGGGGTCTGGGGAGGCCGTCCAAGACAAGACGGGCGCCCAGCCCTGCTCCAGGGAAGGGGTCGCTGGGCGGGGCCGGGACCAGGATGCGGTCGAGAATTGTGAGATAGCGCGTCGCTCCGCCGGCCCTGGCCCACCACGCTTCGGCGCGACACGCTGTCCACTTCCCAGTCCCCAGGCCTGTTCGACCCGAGCCTTGCCGAGCCCCCCGCCCTGCGGAGCAGAGCGCGCGACACGCTACCCGCTTGCAGGGCACAGCGTGTGGCCGGGGTCGCCGCGGCGGCACGCTACCCAGAAGTTCCGGACCGCAAATCGCCCCAGATCGTTCCGGAGCGCTCTCAGAACGTTCCAGCGTGCTTTGGAACGGCCGCGGCGCTCGATAAATGCTGCAGAACCGCCAGATCTCTCAGATCCCCGACTGGCCCGTCCCGGTCCGATGTTGTCCCTGTCCTGGCTTCGGCTCAGGTCGGGACCTCCCGAGCCGCGCACTGAATCGAGCCGGATCGATCTTCGAGGGCCCCGGGGCCTGAAACTATGCGAAAACGCCCCACTCGACAAATTGCGACGCCAGCATCTCAGGGTCATGGACCCCGCCGCTCCGCAGGCTGAAGGGCCCCCCAAGCAGGACTTGGAAAGACCAGGCCATCAAGAAAGTTGCAGCCGTGGGTCGAGACAATATTCATGCTTCGTCCTCGCCACCAGAGCGACGCAAAAACGGGGTCGACTGCGCTGACATTGGCGTGTTAGCTGCCCGCGTAAGCTCGCGCCTAAGCGCCCTCGTCTCCCATGTAGAGTGCCGCGCCGGCGGCCCGCGTCAGCTGCGGCGTAAGGTCGCTATGTCGTCTCGCGTAGGACTCGTTTCTGGATCGTCGCTCCGATGGCATTCCCACATGAAGTCCTGGTTGGCAATTTCTCCTGGTTTGGCGGGCCTTGTGACTCCTGGGGCCCCAGGGAGCCGACGTCTTGATCTTTTCAATACGGAGTCCACGGAAGTATCGATTTAATCCAGAAAGAGGAACCACTGCGTAAAATGATGGGCCAATTTTCCAACATCACTACCATACGTAGGACGGGGGAGAAGTGAGGACGGGGACGTCATCCTCCTCCTCCTCCTCCTCCTCCTCCTCCTCCTCCTCCTCCTCCTCCTCCTCCTCCTCCTCCTCCTCCTCCTCCTCCTCCTCCTCCCGGGGATCGGCTTTTCATCCTGAGTCGTTTTCTGACGCTCCCGGAGCTTGGCGAGGGCCTCTCTATAGAGAAGCCGAGAGCGGCGAAGCAGTTCCGCCGTTTGATTCGTCCCATATGTTGGGCCCTTGGGGCCGCGCATGGCCCACACCCCCGACGCCATGAGTTCGTCATAGCGTCGACCCCATGAGGTTCGAAGAAGAAAGACCAAACATTAACAAAAACTTTTGGCGCTCCGCGCGGATTTCTTGGGTCCGCGCCGGGGGGCCCCTGGCGGCGCCTCCAGCGCCGCCCCTGGCACGCTCCGCGCGCCAGCGAGGGGTGTCCAGCGCAGATCCAAGAAATCCGCGCGGAGCACCAAAAGTTTATGCTCATTAGGTTTTTCTTCTTCAAATAACGTCGAGCCCCTGAGGTCTCGACCCATTCCCCGCGAGCGGCTTTTCATCCCGAGGCGTGGTTGGACGTTCCCGAGGCCTGGGGAGGGCCCGAGAGGCCGAGAATAGCCCAGAATTTCCCGTCGTGATGTTTCGTGACCCGAGGGGGTCTGGATGAAGAGGGCGCGTCGCCGGGCGTCACGGGTCGCTGGGCGGGCGCACGCAGGCGCGCGAGAGCGCCCCAGCGCGCGCGGGCTGCGTCGGCCGCGGGGCGCGGAGAGTCTGAGCACCGCGCGGGCTCCGGGCGCGCGCGCGCGGCCGCACCCAACGACGACGACGACGGCGACGGCGGCGACGGCGACGGCGACGGCGACGGCGACGGCGACGGCGACGACGACGACGACGACGACGACGACGGTGACGACGACGACGACGACGACGGCGACGACTGGGCGCTGCTGCGGCTGCCCCTGAGCGCGCGCGCGTCCCTGAGATTCTGGCTTCGCGAGTTTTCACGCCTAGCGTTTTCCCCCAGTCTAAGGGTAAGTCGGGCGTGTCCCCCTCTGCAGGAGGAATATTCAAAAATTGTCAAAAAATAGTCAGGGGACTTTTTTTGTATCTTTGATTAATTATTTTCCGTGAAATTTCTATTGTTTCGTCCAAAATCCGCTTGCAGGAGGACACGCCCGACCTTAGTCTAGGGCTCCAACGCCCTCACAGATGGCTCCGGCCCGAAGAATGGCACAGACAGATGAGGTCCAGGGCTCTGGCCGCGATTTTGTTCACGCCAGGCGTTGACGCCCGCTCTTGGGCCCACGGGGCCATCACAGCTCGATCTGGTTCGAACAATGGCGCAGACAGACGGGTCCGGGGCTTTGGTCGCGATTTTTCATGCCGGACGGTTTCGCCCGGTCTGGCTGCAGGGCATCAGAGGCGACGAACGGAGCGAATAGCCCAGGGGAGAGCAGCACACGCATTCAAGTGCGATGATGATATGTGTCTTCGAAGAGGCTCCCGGGCGAATACGTGTAATGCCCGCCCCTGGGCTATCGCCGCCGAGGGCATCACAGATCGATTCGGCACGCAAAATGGCGCAGAAAAATGGAGTCCAGGGCTCTGGTCGTGATTGCGAAGGCCTGACGGCCGGTGCCGCCGATCCTGAACGGGACCACGACGACCACGACGACCACGACGACGACGACGACCACGACGACGACGACGACGACGACGACGACGACGACGACGACGACGATGGTTCGAAAAATGGCGCAGAAAGATGGAAGATGGGGTCCAGGGCTTTGGTCGCGATTTTTTCACGCAGGCGTTTTCGCCCAGTCTCGGGCCCTGGGTCCACCACAGATCGATCCAGCCCGAAAAATAGCGCAGAAAGCTGGTGGCCAGGGCTCTGGTCGTGATTGCGACGGCCTTGCCGGCGGCGACCCTGAAGGGGGACGACGTCGACGACGACGACGACGACGACGACGACGACGACGACGACGACGACGACGACGACGACGACGGCCACGACGGCGACGCCGACGGCGACGGCGACGGCGACAGCGACGACGACGACGACGACGGCTCGAAACATGGCGCAGAAACATGAGTTCCGGGGCCATGGTCGCGATTTGTTGCTGTGTTGCAAGTTTTTCGCTACGTCGGATCTCGGGGAGCGCTTGCCGGGCGGTCGCCCTTGGGCCTTTCGGCAGCTCGTCGCGGGGAAGGAAGGGCTTTGAGCACATTCGGGTCTGCTCCAGCAGGCCAGCGCTGCAAGATCCAGGGGGGCCATCGCGTCCTGTGTACAGTGGGGACCCATGCCAAGAAACACCCTATTTGCCTCCAGGGTGCCCTGGGTTTCTTTGATTTCGATGATTTTGCCATGGAAAGCGTGACGTTCCCACAACGAAAATCGACGGACGTCCTGGGGTCTCAGGGTCGGGTTTCTTGTGGACGGTTTCTTGTGGTCGGGCCCCGACTGTATCGCGTTTCCTGCCCCCCTCGTCTTTGGGGCCCGGGTTGCCCTCGGAAGAGGCTTGTGTCTTTTCGCCTGTCCTTTGCAATCGGTTCCGACTGCACCCTGCGCTCGGTCACAAGCGCGAGGAGGTCCCCCCACGGGGCTCGATCTCGCCTCGAGCTCGTGGGACGCCTCGGCCCCCGATGCCCGAGAAGGCGGATGCCGCCGTGCGGCTTCACTTGGCATCGCTCTGACGTGTGCATTTTTTCTCGGCGGGGACCATGGAGGAGCATGTTGGATCATCTTGCGAACAAACTAACGAACAAAACACAAACCGTAAAATGCCCGGGGGAATGAACGTCCGAGCGTTTCAGGGTCACCCGCCCGCGACGCACCTCCTCCTCTTCTGAAGCATTCGAGAGACCCCTTCCCCAGATCTCCGACGACATTCCCCAAGCAGTGCTTGCACTCAGGGGTTTTCCTTTGTTTGGCTCAAGTGATTGGATGGGTATGCCAGGGTTTCGGCTGGTGCCGGGTTGGTAGGCGCCCGTGGGCGCCTCGTGGGCGCCCCGCGCCAGGGGGGGGCGTATGCCGAGGTCTCGCCTGGTGCCCGCCTCTGGGCGCCTCGTGAGGGCCCCGATGGCATGCACCACGCAGCTTGCACCATGCAGGTTGCACAACACAGCGTGCACCACTTCTCCTGCACCTGCACCCAATAGCGCACACCACACACCACACAGCTTGCACCAAGCAGCTTGCACCGCGCAGACTGCATCACGCAGGTTGCACCACACAGCTTGCACCACAAAGCGTTCACCACATAGCTTGCATCACATCGCTACACCACACGGTTTCGTCACATAGCTTCCACATCCACAGTGCAATCCGCCGGCCCCCTTGCGGGGCCGTCAGGCTGCGAAGATTAGGCTTTCATGCTCCCTGCACCACTTGCAAGTTCCAGTTTTCAAGTCTCCAATATTACAGTCCTACTTTCTGCTTCCTATTGTAAATTGTTGCTGAGCGCGCGAGGGGGGGAGCCGAAAAGCGTCCTGGCTAGCGTCCCCGAATCGCGTGCTCTGAATTCCCGGGGGTCGTGGGACACGTAAAAATACATCAGATTCGCGCCCCGACACCATAATCTTTCGTAAATTACGCAATATTCGCGTCCCCAGGCCCATAAACCTTTGTAAATAACACAATACTTGCGTCCCCGAGGCCACAAGCACTTCTGCAATTTACGCAATAGTCGCGTCCCCGAGGCCATAAACATTCGTAAATTACACTGTATATGCGGCAATAGCGGCGCCCCCGAAGCCACAATTTTTAGTACGTTACATAGTTGTTGCGTCCCCGAGGTCACAAACCTTTCTGCAAATTACATAATATTCCCGTCCTCGAAGCCATCAACCGTGGTCGGAGGTGCGGGGGTGAGATCGAAGTGGCACGGAGAGCCCCCCTACCGGGAAATCGATTTCGGTTTCGTGTTCGTGCGTGCCGCGCGGGCGGGCGAGGCGAAGCTGCGTGGGCGGGCGAGAAAATGTCTCCTGTGGCTGAGGCGCGGCCGGACCAAATGTCTCCCTTCCGGGCGGCCGGTGGCCCGCGGTGTCCTGCCGGTGTCCCGCGAAAGTCCCGTGTGGCTGAGGCGCGGCCGGACCAAATGATTCCTTTCCGGGCGGCCGGTGGCCCGCGGTGTCCCGCCGGTGTCCCGCGGTGTCCCGCGGTGTCCCGCGGTGTCCCGCGGTGTCCCGCCGGTGTCCCGCGGTGTCCCGCGAGGATGATGATGATGATGATGATGATGATGATGATGATGATAATGATGATGATGATGATGATGATGATGAGATGATGATGATGATGATGATGATGATGGTGTCCCGATGAAGATGATGCTGTTGATGATGGTGTCGATGCTGATGATAGAGTCCCGATCATGAGGATGATGATGCTCATGATGATTACCTATACGACCACCCTTCGGGTGATAAGGAGGTTCGGGGGGGGGAACCAACGTCTCACTCGATCGGTCTCACTATCGATCTCAGTATCGATCTCACTATCGGTCTCGCTCGATCGATCTCACTCGATCGATCTCACAATCGATCTCACTCGATCTATCTCATTCGATCGATCTCACAATTGATCTCACAATCGATCTCACAATCGATCACACAATCGATCTCACATCCGGTCTCAATATCGATCTCAGTATCGATATCACAATCGATATCACAATCAATGTCATCATCATCATCAAAATCATCAACATCAACATCATCACCAACATCGTCATCATCATGAGGGCACCGTCATCATCATCATAAACATCATCATCAATGTCAGCATCATCATCGGGACAAAATCATCATCATCCTCATCACCATCATCATCTTATCATCAACATCATCACCATCGGGACACAGTCCTCGTCATCATCATCAGCAGCATCACCAATATCATCATAATAATCGGGACACCATCATGATCACCATCGTTCTCATCATCAACATTATCATCAACATCCTCATCGTCCTGGGGACACCATCATCATCATGATCATCGCATCATCATCACCATCGACATCATCATCATCATCAACAACATCATCATCATTAGGGCACCATCATCATCATGGGCAACATTATCATCAACATCACCATTATCATTATCATCATCACCGGGACACCATCAGCATCACCATCATCATCATCACCATCATCATCAGCATCATCATCATCGGGACACCATACTCATCATCAACATCATCATCATCAACATCATTATCGCCGGGACACCATTTCCATCAACATCATCATCATCATCACCAACATCATCGGAATCATCATCATCATTATTATCATCATCGGGACACCATCATCGTCATCATCATCAACATAATCATCATGAGCATCATCATCATCATCATCATCATCGGGACACTTTGATCATCATCGACACCCTCATCAACATCATCATCATCTTCATCGGGACACCATCATCATCATCATCTCATCATCATCATCATCATCATCATCATCATCATCATCATCATCATCATCTCATCATCATCCTCGCGGGACACCGCGGGACACCGGCGGGACACCGCGGGACACCGCGGGACACCGCGGGACACCGCGGGACACCGCGGGACACCGGCGGGACACCGCGGGCCACCGGCCGCCCGGAAGGGAGACATTTGGTCCGGCCGCGCCTCAGCCACACGGGACACCAGCGGGACACCGGCGGGACACCGCGGGCCACCGGCCGCCCGGAAGGGAGACATTTGGTCCGGCCGCGCCTCAGCCATAGGAGATTTTCTCTCGCCCGCCCACGCAGTTTCGCCTCGCCCGCACGGCACGCACGAACACGAAACCGAAATCGATTTCCCGGTAGGGGGGCTCTCCGTGCCATTTCGATCTCACCCCCCAACCTCCGATGTTGATGATGATGACAATGATGGTGTCCCGATGATGATAATGATGATGATGATGATGATGATGATGATGATGATTCCGAAGATGTTGGTGATGATGATGTTGATGGAAATGGAGTCCAGGCGGTAATGATGTTTATGATGATGATGTTGACGATGATTATTGTGTCCCGAGGATGATGCTGATGATGATGATGGTGATGATGATGGTGATGCTGATGGTGTCCCGATGATGATGATAATGATAATGACGATGTTGTTGATGATGTTGTTCATGATGACGATGGTGCCCCAATGATGACGATGATGTCGATGATGATGATGCGATGATCATGATGATGATGGTGTCCCGAGGATGATGACGATGTTGATGATAATGTTGATGATGAGAACGATGGTGATCATGATGGTGTCCCGATTATGATGATGATTATGATGATGCTGCTGATGATGATGACGACGACTGTGTCCCGATGATGATGATGATGATGATGATGATGATGATGTTGATGATGAGATGATGATGTTGATGATGATGTTGTCCCGATGATGATGCTGACGTTGATGATGATGTTTATGATGATGATGCTGACGGTGCTCCCATGATGATGACGATGTTGGTGATGATGTTGATGTTGATGATGTTGATGATGATGATGACATTGATTGCGAGAGCGATGGTGATATCGATAGTGAGATCGATATTGAGACCGAATGTGAGATCGATTGTGTGATCGATTGTGAGATCGATTGTGAGATCAATTGTGAGATCGATCGAATGAGATAGATCGACTGAGATCGATTGTGAGATCGATCGAGTGAGATCGATCGAGCGAGACCGATAGTGAGATCGATACTGAGATCGATAGTGAGACCGATCGAGTGAGACGTTGGTTCCCCCCCCCCGAACCTCCTTATCACCCGAAGGGTGGTCGTATAGGTAAATTATTAAAGATTCGCGCCACCGAAGCCATAAATCTTCGTAAATGAATATTGGCCCTCGCATGAAGTCCCGACATTGCTTCACGTCAACGTCCAGACATCACAACACAGCTCTAGCAAGTCCCATTCTAAGAGAGGGGGCCGGCGGCAGGGGGCGAAGCCTTGACGGATAAATCGTGGTTTGGGGCACACGCTGGCTAACATTAGCGGCCGTTATCGGGACTTGAGACATTAGTAAATCGATCCGGGGCGAAAGGCTACCTTTGGAGAACGGGTCTGGACGTCTGGGGCAGCGCGTTGAAAATTTTCTTGTGACGTACCCAACCAATTTGCATCAAGTGGCAAGAGGAATTGGCCCAAACTTGCCAAGACAATGTCAGTTCAGGCGTCGCTATATGTTGTGCAAGCTACATGGGATGCGCTCACGTGACACGATTCACAGGACAACAACAAAAGGACGAGGAGCGAAGGCCCAGGCTGCAGGAGGACGTGGGCGCGGGAACGAAGGGCAGGAGAAGGACGCGCGGGGGGCCGAACCGTCAGCGCGGCAGCAGCAGAAGGAAGGTGGGGCAGAGGACGACGATGAAAGTGACGGGAGGTGACCGAAGAGCGTTGCTGCAGTAGTACGCTAAAGGTGCAGAAGTGCTTGCGCCATTGCGCCGCGGCGCTCGACAATATATCTATCGATTTATCTATCTTTCTAGATAGACATATGTGTATATATATATATATATGCATATATATATATATATACATATATATATATATGCATATATACCCAGTGCGTGGAATTCCCCATATGTGCATTTCTTTGCATGGACCTATTTCGCTGTGAGCGTCAGGCGCAAGAGATTTCGATGATATTCGAGTTTAAGTATTGCTAGGCTGGGAGTGACTCTGAGTAGTTCTACGAGTGAACCTGTGCGCATGAGCCTGGGGCCTCTTCGGGCTTCTTGTGACCTCCTGAGGCCTCCCTCCAGGGGCCTCCTGGACCCTCCTGGAGCCTCCCAGGGCCTCCTGGGGTAGGAACAGACGTACAGAAACTGTGCGGATTGGAGCCACAGGAGAATGGCAATCCATAGGAACGCGCGTTAATCACAAAAGACTCGTGCCCCTGGGGAGGCCCAATCTATAGGAACAGACGTAAAGCACGTAAGATCGGATACACCTGCGAAGGACAATCTATAGAAACATGCATACAACACAAAAGATTCGTCCTCCAGCACAATCTGAAGGAGCATGCGTAAAACACATAGGATTGGAGCCATTCCTGTGGCCTTGTCAGGCCTCCTGCTCCTGGGGCTCTTGGGGCCTGCCTCCTGGTGCCTTCCGGAGCCTCCCGGTGCCTCCGGGCGCTTCCTGTGGCCTCGTGGGGCCTCCCGTGGCGTCCCGTGGCCTCCTGGTGCATCCTGGGCCCTCCTCCGCTTCCTCCTCCTCCTCCTCCTCCTCCTCCTCCTCCTCCTCGTCCTCCTCCTCCTCCTCCGCTTCCTCCTCCTCCTCCAACCCGTCCTCTTCCTCTCCTCCTCCTCCTCCTCCTCCTCCCCTCCTCCTCCTCCTCCTCCTCCTCCTCCTCCTCCTCCTCCTCCTCCTGCTTCCTGGGACCTGGAGCCTCTTGGGGCATCCTGTTGCCTCCTGAGTCTTCCTGTTGCCTCCTGGTGCCTCCCGGGACCTCCCGTTGCCTCCCGGGGCCTCCTGGAGCCCGCTGGAGAGCCTCCCGTGGCATCCTGGGGCGGATCCGTGCCCACGAGCCTGGTCACCAAAACAGGCAAACCGATCGAGACATCCTCAACATCTGGCCCGACTTGGGGGCAATAATGAACGCCTCGCTCGAGACATCCTCCAAATCTGCTCCGGAAGCGGAGCATGTTGAGCCGGTGGGCAGGCAAACCGCTCGAGACATCCCCGCCATTTGGGCGCGAACGAAGGCCGTAAGATAACCCTGGCGGCCCCCCCTTTGAACAGGCAAACCGATCGAGCCATCCTCAAAATTTGGCCCCATTTGGGAGCGAAAATGAACGCCTCGCTCGAGACATCGTCCAATGCTGCTCCGAAAGCAGAGGATGTTGAGCTGGTAAAAAGGCAAACCGCCAGAGAATCCCCGCCATTTTGGCGCGAACGGAGGCCGTGGGATACCCTTGGCGGCCCCCCATTATGTGTGCGGAAACCAGCGATCCGCCTGAGACATCCTCAGGATACGCTTTGAGCGTAGACGAGTCTGGCCACCACCATCATCATCAGCATCAACAGTTTTACCATCATCATTCACCAGCTGCATCATCATCGTCGTCATTATACTCCTATCGTCAAGACGGGGAGGAGGAGAAGGAAGGAGGGTGTGTGAGGAAGGTTCGCGCGGTCACAGTAATAACAAGAACCCCATCCTTTGGATACGGGGAACGAATTTAAATTAGTACAAGCAGCGAGCGAGGCCTAGCTCACCCGCCAGCTCCGTAGCCCCCCAGGAATGGCGAGGTCTCCTGGTGGTCCGCGTAGAACGTCACCCCGCAGGAACCCACAGCAGCCTTCGAAAGTGGCGACAGTGTTGGAGATCGCAGTCCCCCAGGGAGGGAGGTCTCATGTGAATCTGGGTAAGACGTCACTCCGCTCGACCCCCACCCCAGCAGCTCTCGAAAGCGGCGCTGGGTTCGAAGATCGCAGCCCCACAGGGGTGGCGAGGTCTCATCTGAATCTGGGTATGACGTCATTTCGCTGGACCCCACAGCAGCCCTCGAAAGTGGCGACGGTTTCGGAGATCGCAGCCCACAGGGATGGCGAGGTCTCATCTGAACCTGGGTAAGGCGTCGCCCCGCTGGACCCCCAGCAGCCTTCGAAAGTGGCGACAGGTTTGCAGATCGCAGCCCCATAGGGATGGTGAGGTCTCATCTGAACCTGGGTAAGACGTCACCCCGCTCGACCCCCACAGCAGCCCTCGAAAGTGGCGACAGGTTCGCAGATCGCAGCCGCACAGGGTTGGCGAGTTCTCATCTGAATCTGTGTAAGGCGTCACCCCGCTGGACCCCCAGCAGCCCTCGAAAGTGACGACAGGTTCGCAGATCTCAGCCCCGCAGGAGGTCTCATATGAACCTGGGTAAGACGTCACTCCGCTGGACCCCCAGCTGCCCCCGAAAGCGGAGACAGTTCCGCAGATCGACCCCCCCCCCAGGGATGGCGAGATCTCATATGAACCTGGGTAAGACGTCACTCCGCTGGACCCCCCAGCAGCTGTCCAAAGTGTCGACCGGTTCGCAAATCGCAGTCCCACAGGGATGGCGAGGCTTCATCTGAATCTGGGTAAGGCGCCACTCCGTTGGAACCCAAGCAGTTTTCGAAAGAGGCGACAATTTTGCACATCGCAGCCCGACAAGGATGGCGAGGGCTCATCTGCATCTGGGTAGGACGCCACTCCGCTAGACCCCCCAGCAGCTCTCGAAAGTGGCGACATTTTCGCAGATCGCAGCCGCCCAGGGATGGCGAGGGCTCATATGAATCTGAGTAAGGCGTCGCTCCGCTGCACCCCCCAGCAGCTCTCGAAAGTGGCGACATTTTCGGAGATCGCAGCCCCCCAGGTATGGCGAGGTCTCATCTGAGCCGGGGTAAGACGTCGCCCCGCTAGACCCCCCAGCAGCCTTCGAAAGTGGCGACAGTTTCGCAGATCGCAGCCGCCCAGGGATGGCGAGGGCTCATCTGCATCTGGGTAAGACGCCACTCCGCTAGACCCTCCCCAGCAGCTCTCGAAAGTGGCGACAGTTTTGGAGATCGCAGCCCCCCAGGGGATGGCGAGGTCTCATCTGAACCTGGGTAAGATGTCACCCCGCTCGACCCCCCAGCAGCCCTCGAATTTGGCGACAGGTTTGCAGATCGCAGCCCCGCAGGGATGGCGAGGCCTCATTTGAATATGGGTAAGACGTCGCCCCGCTCGACCCCCCAGCAGCCCTGGAAAGCGCCGACAGGTTCGCAGATCGCAGCCCCACAGGGGTGGCGAGGTCTCATCTGAATCTGAGTAAGGCGTCACCCCGCTAGACCCCCCATCAGCCCTCGAAAGTGGCGACAGTTTCGGAGATCGCAGCCCCCCAGGGATGGCGAGGTCTCATTTGAATTTTGGTAAGACGTCACCCCGCTAGACCCTCCCCAGCAGCCCTCGAAAGTGGCAACGGCTTCGCAAATCGCAGACCGACAAGGATGGCGAGGTCCCACCGGAATCTGTGTACGACGCCACTCCGCTCGACCTCCCAGCAGCCCTCGAAAGTGGCGACATTTTCGCAGATCGCGGCGCCGCAGGGATGGCAGGAGGAGGGGCCCGCATCTGGCGGAGAGGGGAGGAGGAAAGGTGGCGGGAAGGAAGGAAGGCAGGAGGTTTGCGACCGTAGTGCTCTATCCAAAACGAGTACACGACGCAGGAGGGTTGGGAAATGAACAGGTTCGGTTGTCGGGGCTTGATGTCGTCCAGACATCCAGCGCATCGAAAAAATCAAGGCGACAGATGTTGTTGCCCTTTGGGGCCTCTGGGGGGCGGTTTCGGGCCATGGGACTGTCAAAAAGTTGGTCTGGGATGACAGGCCGATCCCGAAGAAGGGGTCCAAACATCCAGGGGCCCGCGCATCAGAGTCCACTTCGATCCGATCGATCCGATCCGTTATCGATTCTGCAGAGCAGCCCGACGGCTTCCGAGATTCCAACGGTCCGATGTGACCCGGTGCGTACATGGCGTGCGCTCTTCCGCATCTTCGCGCGGCCGATCCGAGGCGGTTTCGGCCCCGTGGCGATGCAGCCCGATCCGACGCACACGTCGACCGATACGATTGTCGTCATCATCATGGTGATGATGATGGTGATGATGATGATGATGATGATGATGATGACGACGACGACGACGACGATCGACTTGACACGACTGCTTGACCGATACGACTGTGCAACGAAAAGGTCGGTGCCCCGGATGTCTGGTGTCGTCGTTGTCTCGCAGTTGCGGCGTCCAGGGGAGCGGCTGTTTTCGAGGGGGGGGGCCTCTGGGGCGATCGGAAGGAGCCCACCGCGGCGAGGGGTCTGTCCTGGGCGGCGCGTCGGGAGCAGGAGAGGTGTCAGGCTGGGAGGCTCGAAGGCGTCAAAATACCACATCCCCGACGATATGATTTGTCGTGTTTCAACCCTGGCGTCTGTCCTTGCATTTAGTCTCTGGTCCCTGGGCATCGGTGTGGTTGGCAGGGCCTTGGGTTCGCGTCTGCCTCGGCTGCGGTGGCGCTCGGCCGTGGCGGCGACGGCTTTACGGAAATCGTCCCCCCGCCGTCGCGCGCACCCCCCCCCGCTGTCGCGCACAATCAAAGTGTTGTCGTCATCGTCGTCATCGTCGCCGTCACTGGCCTCTGTTTGGGCGGGGGCGGGTTTCATCACTCCCTCGCCCCCTCCCCCCGCTGCCGCTGCGGCAGACGCGGGGGGCCGTCATCGCACCAGGGGAGGAGCAAAGAAAGATCGTGCCCAGGGAAGCGCAAGGGACCTCTGGGGCCGCGCATGGGAAAAGTATCATCGTCGCATGCCTGGGATTGAGTCTCGATCTCCTGATTTCTGGAGCGTTGCTCTTACATTCCGGGGAGAGGGGAGGAGGAGCGGGGAGAGGGGGAAGGCGAGGTTGAGGGAGGAGGGAAGGGGAAAGAAAAGACGAAAAAAACGGTGGGAGGAGGAGACGGGGAAGGGGACGGACGAGGGGGAGCAATGGGGAAACGAGGGGAGCAAGAGGGAATGACGGTGGGAGGCGGGGGTGTGCGGAGGGGGCGGAAAGGTGAAGGGGAGGAGCGTGGAGGGAGGGAGGGGGAGGAGAGGAGAAAGGAAGGAAAGTCAGGGGAAGTCTCAATGTTTTCTGGCTCGAGCAGCCGGGGCTGAGGCGATTCGAGGCCTTGCGCGCTGGATCGAAGTCCTGGTGCTTCTCCAAATGGACGCGGCCTACCAGACGTTCGACGCAGCAAAGGCAGTGGTATGCTGTTGCCTCCAATCTTCCTACTCTGCGCCCTTTTCTAGCTTCTCTGCTCATCTGTTATGATAATCCTCCTTCCTCTTCCTCCTCCTCCTCCTCGGCCTTTCTCATCCTCTTCCTCTTCCTCTTCCTCCCTCCTCCTCCTCCTCCTCGTCCTCCTCCTCCTCCTCCTCCTCCTCCTCCTCCTCTTCCTCATTCCTCCTCCTTCTCCTCCTCATCATCATTCTCCTCCTCGTCCTCTTTCTCCTCCTCTCCCTCCTTGTCCTCCTTCTCCTCCTCCTCTTCCCCCCCTCCTCCTCCTCCTCCTCCTCCTCCTCCTCCTCCTCCTCCTCCCCCTCCTCTTCCTCCTGCTTCTCCAATTCCTCCTCCTCCTCTTCATCCTCCTCCTCCGCTTGGAGACAGGGTATATTCCAACATCGTTGACGACTCTTGGGTGTACACTGCGACACTGCGGGCATAGCGGTTTGTCCGCCGCAGCCCGCGTTGGGTGTACATTGGTCCTCCTCTTCCTTCTGCTCCTCCTCCTCCTCCTCCTCCTCCTCCTCCTCCTCCTCCTCCTCCTCCTCCGCCTCCTCCTCATTCCTCCTCCTCTCCTCCTCCTCCTCCTTCTCCTCCCCTCCTCCTCCTCCTCCTCCTCCTCCTCCTCCTCCTCCTCCATCTCCTCCTCCTCCTCCTTGTCCTCCTCCTCCTCCTCTTCCTCCTCCTCCATTCCTTTTCCGAATAAATAATGTCTCCCTGTCGCACCCCGGGACCAGTTTTTAGGGCGGGCTGGGCGTTTCGCCTGAGACTTCTTCACCATCCATGATTCTGAAGCTTACAAAAAGACAACAGCTTCACAGATGGAGGGCGGGTCGTTTTCAACATGTGGCTCTCGCCTACGCGCCGCGCACATTCGTTTTAAAAATGCAAGTGTTTCGCGGGTTGAGGGCGAGTGGTTTCCTAAATGGGGCCCTCGCCTTAGCGCCACGCGCATTCGTTTTAAACATGTGCAAGGGTTTCACGGATTGAGGGCGAGTGGATTTCAAGATGTGGTTCTCGCTTGAGCGCCGCGCACATTCGTTTCAAAAAGTTGCAAAGGCTTTCCCGGATTGAGGGCCAGTCGTTTTCAAAATGGAGTTCTCGCTTCAGTGCCGCGCACATTCGTTTTAAGATTTCCCAAGTGCTTCACAGATTAAGGGCGGCTCCTTTTCAAAATGTGGTTCTCTGTTCAGTGCCGTGGACATTCGTTTTAGACATTTGCAAGAATTTCGCGGATTGAGGGCGGATTATTTTCAAAATGTGGTTGTCGTCTTAGCGCCGCGTACATTCGTCTGTAAGTTGCGCAAGAGTTTCATTGAATCCCATGATCAATGTATCAGAAATTGCGTTCTGGAAGGATTCAGGATTACGCGGGTGCAACCGTTACGTTTGTTCGCGGTGTTGAAGTCAGAGGAATGGCGTTCTGGCACGGTTTAGGATCGTCAAGATGCAACAGTCAGGTTGATCCGTGGCGTTGGAATCCCGAGAAACATGTTTATGCATGCTTCAACAAGACAGTTCCCGCAGTGGAAATGAATCGTCATAGAGGCCTATGAAGAGGGAGCTTGGAGGGAGGGTTTATTCCAACATCGTTGATGACTCGTGGGTTTCCACTGGTCCTTCTCCTCCTTCTTCTTCTCCTCCTCCTCCTCTTCATCCTCCTACTCCCTCCTTCTCCTCCTCCTCCCCCTCATCCTCCTCTTCCTCCTCCTACTCCCTCCTTCTCCTTCTCCTTCTCCTCCTCCTCCTCCTCCTCCTCCTCCTCCTCCTCCTCCTCCCCCTCCTCCTCCTCCTCCTCCTCCTCCCTCCCCTTCTCCTCTCCTCCTCCTCCTCCTCCTCCTCCTCCTCCTCCTCCTCCTCCTCCTCCTCCTCCCGGCGCGGCAAAGGCAGTGGCGTTCCCTCTGAGCCTCTCCCTGCTGGTACTCTACCCCGTGGGCCTGTTCGCCTGGACCGCCATCGAGGGCCACGCCGCCGCGCGGGTGCAGACCAAGGCCAAGGTGGCGGAGAGGCAGGATCGGAGGAGCCAGGCTCACTTGCCTCGCTTTCCCCCGCGGGCCTCCTGGGAGGCCCTCGTCGCCACCGTTGAATTCGCCTCGAAACCCTGGTCAGAGAGCGCCCCGCGAGAGGTCCGGGGAGTAGCAGTATCGGTACCTTTTGGTTTCCCCACAGGCGGGAGAACCATGATGAGGAGGAGCAGCAGGAGGAGGCCCCTCCCTGTCGGCCCTCGTGCCGTTCCCCCGTCGTCGCGCTCGTCGGCCCCACCAGCGGCTGCAAGCGGACCGTCTTCCGAATGACCCCCATCCCTGCCGCAAGGCAGGGAGGGGGAACAGACTTTGGGTCAAGCACAGGCCGATGCAACCTTCAGCAGTGGCAGCAGCAGGAGGATGGAGGGAGGAGGACTCGAAGAAGAAGCAACGACATGCCACAGAGGTCTGCGCGGATGTCCTCGATCGGCGCAGGAACATCCCGGCGGCGGCCGCCCTCCGAAGGCTTTTATGCCTTCTCCCCTGCCAGCGCTCGCACTTCGGAAGTCTCGCCTCCCTTCTACAGTGGGGGCGCTGAGGAAGGAACCCTTTTCGTTGGGGAGGGGCTCGGCGTTCCTCAAGTGTCTCGCAGCTTGCCTCGGGCTTTCCTCAGGTCTTCGACCGGAGATCGGAGGTCAACCTGTGGAACAGAGGGGCCTCGTTCCCTCTTCAGGGTCCCTTCGGTCGACGCCCCGACCGTATGCCTTTTCCCCTGCCCGCGCTCGCACTGCGGAAGTCGCGCCTCCCGTCTAAGGCAGCCGAGCCCCGGTGCCGGTCTGGCCGGCTTGCGGCCGCCCGTCGCCGCCGTCCGTCGCCGCCGTCTGCGCCGCGTGGTGTTTTCATTGCTCTGCGCCACATACACGCCAGCGATAACTGGGGGAGCTGTGGTCCTTAACTCCCCCCTGGGGGACCCATCGATTTCGACACCCCTCTCGAGAGATCGTCGATGCGATGGGTTCCCCCAGGGGGGTAAGGACCACAGCTCCCCCAGTTATCGCTGGTCGGACACAGATTGCACCACAGCGATGGCACCGCACAGACTGCATTGCACCGCGCAGGTAGCAAGGCGTCACTGTTTAGGGTCCACGCTGGCTAACATGTAGTTGCTTCGTTCCTGACGGGGGAGGACGAGGGGGAGGTGGGGTGGACGACGAGGAAGAGGAGGAGGTGGAGGGTATGTGCGGTATGTGGGCGGTGGGGAGGGGAAGAGACATGCAGCACACGCTTCAAAGATTGGTAGCTGGAAGATGTCTCTGGAGCGTACGGGAGCGGCACATGCGAAGGCAACCGAGTGGAGCGTGAAAGCAATGGGTATTGTGGCGCATGGGTGGAGGTTGAGGAGAAAGAGCAGCATGAAAAAAAGACGACGACGACGACGACGCTGGCGGCGGCGGCGGCGGCGACAATGACCATGAGGAAGCGAAGGAGGGGGGGAAAGGGGAAGGGGAAGGTGAAAAAGAGGGATGGAGAGTCGAAGAGGAGGGAGGGTGGGAACGGGAAAGAAAGCACAATCGCGAAGCAACAAGGAGGATGAGAGGATGACGACAGGGAGGAGGAAGAGGAGTAGTGAGAGGTATGGGAAGAGAGCGGAGGATGAGAGGGGAGAGGAAGGAGGAAAATGATGAGTACTTCATAGGCAGTGTTGATGGCGACGACGACCAAGAGAAAGAAGTGGTGAGGAGTAAAGTCAGACAGGGGAAGAAACAAGCTGACAGACTCAAAAAGGGGCCAGAGGAAGAGGAGGAATGGAAGGCGGGGGGCGGTAAGGTGGCCGACCTCTCCCAGGACGACGCCACGAATGAGGATAAGAGGATGACGAAGAGGAGGAGGTGGAGGAGGAGGAGGAGGAGGAGGAGGCGGAGAAGAGGGCGGGAGGATGAGGGGAGGAGGAAGAGGATTACATTCCGTTTTTCCCAACCATCCTGTGGTGTTGGGTCCTCGTTTTGAAGAGACAGCGCCCCGCGTTCACTCCCCCTCCTTCCTCCTCCTCCCCCTCCTCTCATCATCGTCGTCGTCGTCGTCGTCATCATCATCATCATCATCATCATCATCAGCATCATCATCATCATCATCATCATCATCATCATCATCTTCATCATCATCATCATCATCATCATCATCATCATCATCATCATCATCATCATCATCATCATCATCATCATCATCATCATCATATGTGTTGGGTCCTCGTTTTTTGGAGAGAGAGCGCCCGCGTTCCTCCTCCTCCCGCTGCCCCCTCCCTCCTCCCCCTTCTCCCTCCTCCCTGCGTTTCACCCACCGAGTACAGCGTTTCGTGGCCCCATAGGGTGCTCCGCCGAAGGCCCCAGTGGCAGGGTCCGCATGCAGTTCCACCTCCATTTCGGCGCACCCCTCACACGTTTCGTGGCCCCCATAGGGAGCTCCACCGAAGGCCCCAGTGGCAGGGTCCGCATGCAGTTCCACCTCCATTTCGGCGCACCCCTCACACGTTTCGTGGCCCCTATAGGGTGCTCCGCCGAAGGCCCCAGTGGCAGGGTCCGCATGCAGTTCCACCCCCATGTCGGCGCACCCCTCACAGGTTTCGTGGCCCCCATAGGGAGCTCCACCGAAGGCCCCCGTGGCAGGGTCCGCATGCAGTTCCACCCCCATTTCGGCGCACCCCTCACACGTTTCGTGGCACACACCAAGGGTGCGCCGACAGGCCCCAGTGGTCGGGTCCGCATCAGTTCCCCCCCATTTCAGCACACCCCTCACACGTTTCGTGGCCCCATAGGGTGCTCCGCCGAAGGCCCCAGTGGTAGGGTCCGCATGCAATTCCACCCCCATTTCAGCACACCCCTCACACGTTTCGTGGCCCCATAGGGTGCTCCGCCGAAAGCCCCAGTAGCAGGGTCCGCATGCAGTTCGACCCCCATTTCGGCACACCAGAAGGCCCCCTGTGGCAGGGTCCGCATGCAGTTCCACCCCCATTTCGGCGCACCTCTCACATGTTTCGTGGCCCTATAGGGTGCTTCACCGAAGGCCCCCTGTGGCAGGATCCGCATGCAGTTCCACCCCCATTTCGGCACACCCCCTCACAACTTTCGCGTCCCCATAGTGTGCTCCACCCAGGCCCCAGTGGCAGGGTCCGCATGCAGTTCCACCCCCATTTCGGCGCCCCCCTCGCACGTTTCGTGGCCCTATAGGGTGCTCCGGCGAAAGCCCCAGTGGCAGGGTCCGCATGCAGTTCCACCTCAATTTTGGCGTACCCCTCGAACGTTTCGTGGCCCCATAGGGTGCTCCACCGAAGGCCCCAGCGGCAGCGCCCGCATGCGGTTCCACCCCCATTTCGGCACACTCCTCACAGGTTTCGTGGCCCCATAGGGAGCTCCACCGAAGGCCACAGTGGCTGCGCTCGCATGCGGTTCCACCCCCCCATTTCGGCACACCCCTCACACGTTTCGTGGCCCTATAGGGTGCT
>CAUYUJ010021720.1:117500-134637 GCA_963575745.1 Prorocentrum cordatum | reverse complement strand
CGACGACGGCGACGGCGACGATGGCGATGACGACGACGACAGCGATGGCGACGACGAAGACAACGACGAGAACGACGACGACGACGACGACGACGACGACGACCACGACGACGACGGCGACGGCGACGGCGACGGCGACGGCGACGACGACGACGACGGCGACAGTGACGACGGTGACAATTGCGACGATGGCGATGACAACGGCGGCGACGGCGACGACGACGACGATGACGGCGACGGCGACGACGACGGCGACGGTGACGGTGACGGCGACGGCGACGGCGACGGCGACGACAACGACGACGGCGACGGCGACGGCGACGACAACGGCGACAGCGTTGGCGACGGCGACGACGACGACGACGACGACGACGGCGGCGACGACGGCGACGACGACGTCGATGGCGACGGCGACGCTGACGGCGACGGCGACGGCGACGGCGACGGCGACGACGACGACGACGACGACAACGACGACGACGGCGACGGCGTCGGCGACCGCGACTGTGACGTTGACGGCGATGGCGACGAGGACGACGACGACGACCACGACCACGACGACGACGGCGACGGCGACGGCGACGACGACGGCGACAGCGACAGCGACGGCGGTGGCGGCGGCGGTGGCGGCAGCGGCGATCGGAGCCAGGGAGAGGAGGGAGGTAGGGAGGGAGGGGGCATTATCCAGCTGCACACTTGGCATCTGGTCTTGTTCAGTCGAGAATTGCACGTTTGGGTATTGGTGATAGGACAGTGCATCAGATGTTTCGCCATAGCAGGGATAAGTGGGAATGCAGGTGCGTTTCATGTTCTGCTTGTCTTTGGACGTGGAGCGCTCAGCTGGTCGCGACGTGTGTGTGTGTGTGTGGGCGACGCGCGTTCGATCAATCGACCGATCGAGTCCTTTAGTCTTGGCGTTGACCCACATCGATTGGTGGTAGCAAGTTGATCGTGTCATAGTTGAGTTGATTGGACAAAGCGTCCCCAGAGCAAACCCAGAACGATGATTGCATCGCCAGTATGATCGAGGTTGTGCGAACTTGTATGCCACGACAGCCAGGTCGTTCCAGCTTCAAGAGTGGCCTCCTCTTCCTCTCCGCAACAACCTTGGGTCCAACCACAACCTCATAATTTCCCTCGGTCTCATCTGGGAGCAATGACGTGGACAGTCCGCACACTGTGCTGGTGTCTCGCTGTGTGTTTTCCTGTGACGGCCGAACCATTCCAACTAATATCAGCAGCATCGCAGGATGGGTATCTGATCGCGGCGATGATCTTAAGGACATCTTTCTCGTTGCGATACCGGTGGAAACGCGTCCAGCGGCTTGGCTTATATCATTTCTTGGCTATCGCTGGGCAGCTCCGTCTAGCTGCCGCTCAACGGCTGCTAGCGTTAGCAAACCGTTGCTCGTCAGAACTGTGCTGCGCTTTCCAGCATAACCGTTCACATGCGGCGGCGAGAGAGGACATCGAAGTGATCGTGCGCTGTTCGCAGCAAGTTATGCGTGTTGCTGCTTGGCGCACTTGCAAGTAGGTCAAGAGACAGCATTAGGTGTTCGAGTCGCCCCCGCAGCCAGAAATCGTGCCAGCACGCCTCATTGCGAGGGCAGGGGGTGTCAGACAGTGGCACGCTTCCTCGGCGAGATGCTCGCAGCAAGCATCAACCTCGAACTGCTCACCGAACCGACTGCAACGATGCCCATTTCGATGTCATTCGGGGCAACGAGCTCACACCCTCCTCCCCCGCAGCGCTGGAGCAGCAGCTGGCCGAGCAGAGGTGGAGCGCGCCAGCACGAAGACTGCAGAAGTGCTTCTGACGCGTGCGGGCGATTGCGAGCAGGTGGGAAGAAGTCAAACGAGTAAACGCGCACTGCAGCAGGCGCATCAGCGAAGAAATCGGCCTGCCAGCAGGTGCTCCTCGGCAATGTCTCATCCCACGATGGCTCCAGGGACCCACACAAGCTCTGGGGAACCTTTGGGCCCCAAAAGATCGGCGAGGAATGTGCCCCAAGACTTTTTATAGCACGATTGTTCATCGTATGTGTATGCCGTAGACCTGGCAGTGCGCCCAGTGCAAACGGCCAGGTACGACTGCGGTGGCGGTGATAAGCTCACCCACGAGGTGTTCATATCAATTCCGCTTGGACGTAACGAGGCGCTTCTCGTCTCAAGTTCTTCGGACGCACGCCTCGGCATACGAAGATGTATAAAGGCATGCCCTGATGTGTCATTATTTTCCCTGTTCTCTCCTCTTCTGCCCCCTGCTGCCACCGAGGAGAAGGAGACTGCCTTCCTCCTCCTCCCCCTTCCTCCCTCCCTATGTGGGTCCACTCCCCCTCGTGATTTCAGCGGCGCCGCTCTGGGTGGCAACGGCTCTTCTGATGGTGTCTCAGTGCCGCCTCGGCGGGGTGCGCCGCAGTTACAGGGCGCTTGATGACTTGACAGCGTATCGAACGTTCGGCGTATTCAGCCAGCTCATCTTGCGACTTTGTTTTAGATCGATAAATACGTACATGCATAGTTTTACGTTCATATGCACCACACACATATACATAACTATATATATGAAATAGATAGGTCAAAACATTAGTAGATAAACAAATAAATAAACGGCGTCGCCATCTGCCCATGGCACCCCAAAACATTATTTGCACGGCCACGCTTTGTCGCTCGCTTAGTTGGCTGATTATCATGTTGGCTGACTGGCCGGCAACTCGGCCAATTGGCGTGTCGTCCAGGCAGATGTTTGGCAGTTAGTTCAGGCTGTTTGTTGGCTGGCTGGCTGCACACGTACATAGTAATGAATAAGGGATGGTGGCCTCGGGAGCGCGCTTCCAGTGCAATTTACAAGGGCTCTCGCCGTCGAGGATTCGTGGCCTCGGGTCCAGAGCCGAATTTTCAGCAAATGACGTCGGGGCCGAAAAGTGCCCCCCGAAAACAGACCCCGACACAATTAGCTTATCGAAGGCACCACCGTATGCAGTTGTGCGTAACGCAGTTGTGAGCATCGTCTTCGGTTGAGCTGCGTATGACGCCACGAGACGTGTGAGCGGTGTGCCGCAATGGGCGCAGAGGACGCATGCGAGAACTGTCACCGGGAACTTCGGTGGAGCTCCCTTTGGGACCACGAGACGTGTAAGGGGCGTGCCGGTGGCGGGGCGCGCAACGTGTGAGGGTGTGCCGCAATGGGCGCGGGGGGCGCATGCGAGAACCGTCATTGGGGCTTGCGGTGGAGCTCCCAATGGGGCCACGAAACGTGTGGGGGTTGTGCTGGCATCTGGCATGGGTGTGGGGGGCGCATTCGGCCGTAATTCACGAGAGGGTGTGGCTTCGGGGACGCAAGTTCGCATGAATGTATCAAGGGTCGTAGCCGAACCGCTCGTGGTTTACAATGGATGAATGCTTCGGGAGCGCGAACCAGTTGTAACAGATTGGGTGGTATGGCCTCGGGAGTGATACTGCGTTCTAGTTTACGAAGGGGACGTGGCTGTGGAGTTCGAACTCTGTGTAATGTATACGATGCTGTGGACTCGAGGGCGCGAATGCGTCGTAATTTACAGGGGGGGCTTAGAGGTGCGAATCTGTTGTATTTTACATGCCTCAGGGTACTTGCTTCCCAGTAGTAATGAGGCGGTTTTCAAGCGGGGGCCCTCGCGCGTTCATCAAGCATTACTACATTGAAATTAGAACATTTATATTCAGAACATTGGGAATTGGATCTGTGGCACGGTGAAGGAAAGCCTAGCCCACGCAGCCTGTTGGCCCCCAAGGGGGACGATAAATATGTAGAAAATATAATATGTCATACAACTATACTGAGGGAGGGCTATATAGTCATATGCGTAGTCATCTAGATCTACAAATATACATACATACATACATACATACATAAATACCTGAATGCATGCATGCATGCATGCATGCATGCATGTATGCATGCATGTACGCATACATACATACATACATACATACATACATGCATACATGCATACATGCATACATGCATACATACATACATGCATACATGCATGCAGGCATACATCTATATATATATATACATACATACATACATACATACAGACAGACAGACATACAGACAGGCAGGCAGACAGACAGACAGACAGACATACATGCATACATACATACATGCATACATACATATATACATACATAAATACATGCATGCATACATGCATACATACATACATACATATACATGCATGCGTGCATACATACATACATACATGCATACATACATATATACATATATACATACATACATACATGCATGCATACATACATACGTACATATATACATACATACATGCATATATCTATACATATACATACCGACATACCTGTCCACCTACATACATACATTCAGACAGACACACACACACATATATAGGTGTGTATATATATAGACCTACACACACTGACCGTCGCCGTACTAATGCAGGGTCCCGAGTGGGCCTTCTCTTCGTGATCTTTTGAGGCAGTGTTCAGTCCGTCGTAGGGGGCTTCCTGGGCCGTCTTGAGGCCCTCTGGGGCCGTCTTGGTCCCTGAGGAAAATTTGGGGGGCCTCTTGGGGCTGTTCTGGAGCGGTCTGGGGGCCCAGTGGGGCTGCTTTGGGGCCCTCCTGGGCCGTTTGGAGCCCCTCCACCCCTCCTCCTCCTCCTCTCCCATCCTCCTCCTCCTCCTCCTCCCCTCCTCCTCCTCCTCCTCCTCCTCCTCCTCCTCCTCCTCCTCCTCCTCCTCCTCCTCCTCCTCCTCCCCCCTGCCCAGGACGGCCAGGCATGCCCTCAAGACGCCCTTCACTGGCGCCCAGGTGGCCCCAGGAGGCTCCAAGATGGGCCTGCAGAGGGACCCCGAGCGACGAACACCACCTCAAGAGTCTTGCGAGGCTCCAGTCGTGCATGGCGCTCTCGACTTCTCAGCCCCGCATGGCTCCAGAGAGCCACGGCGTTCAAGAAGCCCACGGGATCCTCCAAGATGGCCCAAGATGATCTCTAGGAAGGCCAAGACGGCCCAAAGGCACATTCAAGATGTCATCCTCCTCCTCCTCCTCCTCCTCCTCCTCCTCCTCCTCCTCCTCCTCCTCATCTTCATCCTCCTCCTCCTCCTCCTCCTCCTCCTCCTCCTCCTCCTCGTCCTCTCTCTCCTCATTCCTCCACCATCCTTCCCTCATTCCCCCACCCCTGCTCCATCATTCCCCTCTCACCCCATGCAATCGCAAAGATCGCCCCCCCCCCAAAGGGGAGGAGCTGGGGGACGGGCAGATATCTGCCACGCCGATACCCGAAGGGGTCTGCAATCTCTCCCGCATTAAGGGGTTCTCGATTGTTCCAGACAGGCACGATCATTACGTGCACCATCTCTGCGTCCGTTGCTAGACTTCTGCCCACACATCGTTGCTAGCGCGTTCTCTGGCGATATGTTCGGGGTGATAGTGCAGCCTTCACCGTCGTTGTCGTTGCAGCAGGCGTCGCGTCTCTATTCGCGTCCTCCCCCCGTATTGCTCTTTCTCCCGCCGGGGACCGATCCCCTCCCTCTCCCCGCCTCCTTCTTCCCTCCAATTTCCCCCTCTCCATGTTTTTTTCATTCTCTGCCCCATCCCCTTCGCTCGCTCCTCACGCGACCGTCCTGGGGCTCTCTTGGGGACCTTGTCGGCCATTTTGGAGAATCTGAAGGCATGCCAAGGAGGCCAAAATCATTCAAACGCCTCAGGATTCCGTGTGATGTTGGCCTCCTCGCCCTCCCAGTCCTCAGGCGTCCAAGTCGGCCCGAGAGGCCCCCAAGAGAGCCCCGAGAGGACCCCCGAGGCATTCCCCCCCTGGCCCCCTCTGATATCCGACGTTGCGAAAAAAATGCAACATCGCGAAAGATCACGGTCACAGCCCTAGACCCAATATTTCTGCTACATGTTTCTGGCCGGATCGTCTGAGCGTCCATCCTTCTTCGTCGGCCTTCCCCCTTCCTTCCCTGCACGCCGGCCACGTCGCCAGTTAGTGCTCTTACCTGGCTGTTACGGTGGTGCGGAGTTCGCCGCCTCGCCGCTTACGAAAAAGTGTCTGGCTGGATCGAGCCGTGAGGGCCCCAGCGCCCGCAACCGAGCGACAACGCCCGGCGCTAACACATGGCAATGTCCAGATCTCGAGGCCCCAGCTCCCAGGGCTCATGTCGATCCCTTCGATTCCGATTCGATACGATTTCGACGGCTTCCGATTCCGATTCGATTCGACTTGGGATTCCGATTTGGGTTCCGATTTCTTCTTGGAGGCCTACTAGCCTGCCGATGTCTACCGATTCGACTTTCCCCGACTCGGCTGCCGATCTCCGCCGATTCGGTTCGTGTCGACTTTCGATCCGACCTGTCGACTCGATTCTGGGCTCTCTCCTGCCATTCTCCCTCCCCACCACGGACCGAGGTGGGCCAGGAGGAGATGAAGCGCAGGACGTCTCGGGCCTGGCCCGTGTGGCGCCTGCCACTGGGAGAGAGCACGGGGCGCGGGCTGGGGGCGGGGGAGGGGCAGCGACCACGGGGTCCCCCAGGCCCAGACATACTCGCGTCGTTTTGTTGTTTTTTTGTGTATCGAAAAAGGCAAAATCATGAACAGACAAACAAAACAAAAAAAAAGGAAGTTGTTGGCCGCTGGGGTCTTCCAGTGGCCCCCGCCGGGCCCGGGGACCGTCTCAAAATGATTCGGGATGAACCACAGGCCCTGTGGAAGGGGTCGGAACTGCTGGGGGGCCCGTATTGGCAAAAGCAAGACGTCGCATGTGTGGGGGGATGGGGGGAGCGAGCGGGGGAGCGAGGGAGGAAGCAGGTGAGCAAACGAGCCAGGTCCTCACGTCGGCTGCATGGCCCATTGGGGGGTAGCACTGCTGCTCATCCCCCCGACCTCCGCAGAGTGACCATAAGGGTAACCCTAAGGAGGGAGTGGGAGCAGTGGTAAGCGACGCGCTGAGGCGAAGTTGACCAACAATGGAGCGACCGTGGTCCCAACGTGAGCCAGGACTGATCCATGAGCAGCTTTCCAAAAAAAGTCTGGACCACTTACTTTGGACAAGTGTATGGCGCAGCTTTGGACCGCCGTGGACAAGCTCTGCGCCACTTCTGATCAGCTCGCAGTCGACTCTGCCTTAGCGCATGGGTTACCCTGGAGGAGGAGGAGGAGGAGGAGGAGGAGAAGAAGAAGAAGCAGAAGGAGGAGGAGGAGAAGGAGAAGAAAGAGGGGGAGAAGGAGGAGGAGGAAGAGAAGAAGGAGAAGGCGGAGGCGGAGGCGGAGGCGCAGCAGCAGCAGGGAGGAGGGTGGAGGTAGGAGGGATGGAGGGAGGGAGGGAGGAGGGGGGGGGGGAGGAGCACGCTGAGCATGGGTTCCGTTCAGTGGGGCGCGGCCGGGTGAGGATCTTGAGCCGGGGGGAGACCAGCGGACGCATCGACGACAATGAGGACCCCACGCCGCGCCGGCTCTCCGACGCCCCCCCTCCACTCTGCCCGCGGTGCACCGCTGTCGCCGGCGAGGTCCTGCCCTGAAGCCCTGGCGTTGCAGTTTTTTGTCGCAACAAGCGATGTTGCCGATTCTTTCCTATACAAAACAAACACACACACACAAAAAAAAAAAAACGATGTTGATAGAGGCAGCTAAGCTCGTTTCAGGCCTGGGGACAGTCACGGAGGGAAACGGCTCGAAAAATGCTTCAGAAAGGTGGGGTCCAGGGCTCCGGTCGTGGTGTTTGACGATGTCTCAATTTCGTTCGCAACGTCGGATCTCGGGGCACCGCTGCGGTCGCCGGCGAGGCCATGCAAGTAGCAATGTCATTGCAGCACGGATTTTGGCCCTCGGGCCCCCCAGAGGCCAGACACCGGCGGCGCGGGGGAAAGGCCCCTCAGGCGTGGGCCCCTTGAATCGGCGGCGAAGGGCCTCGCGACTTGGCCCGCCATCGCTCCCAAGCCAGGAAGCAGAGCCGTCGAAGGACCCAGTTTTCAAGCCCGGGCGCCGCCTGCCTCGCCCCCCTCCTGCCTCCGACCTCCGACCCCCCCGCGGGCCCTCGGTCCGAGGCTGGCGGCCCTCCTCGGGGCGGCCAGCAAGAAGGATGCGGCCACCAGTGGGCCCAGATTGATGAGAGCCTCTGGATGTGCGAGACCTGCAAAATCGGAGCCCGCTCGGAGGCAGCCCGTGCCCGTAAAGAAGCCCCGCGATGCGAGGGGCACTGCAAGGCCTTGTCGAACCTTACAGAGGATCGTAATGGTCATGGCGTTTGTGTTTTCGACCGCCTCGACAACGAGAGTTGTGTGTTTGGCGTGCTGGAATTGTGGCGCTCACAGTGAATTTTTCCCCAAGGCCTTCAAGAGTGATTGCCCTGGGTGCCCCGCCCCAGTAATAACAAGATAGCGGCCCTTAATTGCCTGAAGACCTGCCGCCACCCCAAGGGAGGCATGAAGAGCAGGCCCCGTTTTGCCAACCCCATCAACCTGAACAGACTAAGCAGGGAAGCGCAGAGCGCGCAGCAGGGGCTACAGCAATAGACAGACGAACAGTCCTCAGTCAGATGCGCTGGTCCTCCTCATCCTCCTCCTCCTCCTCCTCCTCCTCCTCCTCCTCCTCCTCCTCCTCCCTTCTCCTCCCTTCTCCTTTCACCCTTCACACTTCACCCTCTTCCACCTCCTCCTCATCCTCCTCCTCATCATCCTCCTCCATTATCCTCATCCTCCTCCTCCTCCTCCTCCTCCTCCTCCTCCTCCTCCTCCTCCTCCTCCCATTGCTCCTTCTCCTCCTCCTCGTCCGCCTCCTCCCCCTCCTTCTCCTCCTCCTCCTCCTTCTCCTTCTCAGGAGACGCTCGTGAAGCGTTTCGTGACGTTCGAGGAGGCGACCTGGAACGGGGACGCGCAAGAGGCAGGCATAGGAGGGCCACGTCCTCGGCCCAGAACGCATTGCCGCGCCAGCGTTGGATCCGTGGGAGCGTCAAGTCTCGTCTGGCCCACGTCATTCGACGCAGAAGCGCCCGGGCTGAAAGATTGTTGTCCAGTTTTGTCGCTCCCATTCTGAGCCGAGGCTCGGGTCGGCCACCTGGACAAGCCCTTGTGCCCAGGGCGATGTGGCCCGCTCGAGTCTGACAGGAGCATCGATGGCGGCGTGGCGAGGGGGGCAGACAGAGAAGAGGTTTGGGCGCGTTTCGTGCATGCTGCTAACGCGCACCCCTGTCCGGCACCCAGGCCCTTGGGCCGCGAGTTTCAGCAGGTGGAAAGGGGGCGGCTGCCGCACTCAGGGAGGAATGTGCAACATCGGCGGCGGTCGGGGGCCGCAGACGGGGAGCTCAAGGGCTTCGGGCTCCCATGGGGCTTCTGATCTGGCCAGATGTGGCGCGTTCCCCCAAAACGCCGCCGACGTCAATCGACAGAAGTTTCGGCCACCGCTGGCGCGTGTTCGAGTGAACGCGATGGTTATTTATAACCTTGTGTTGCCCTGTACTGTATAGCAGCGGAGAGAGGGCGCAGGAGGCAGGAAGTGATCTTGTGGGTATTGTTGGCGTGGTGTTCGCAATGTGGTTGCGTCACCCTCGGTGTTTTTGCTTGGGATAGAGAGTGAAGGGATCTTTTTTAGGGCACGGGTGGAGAATCCGGGCAGAGGTGCAGCTGGGGGGGCGAGAGGAGCGAAGGAGACCTGGGAGGAGGGGGGCCGTGCTGCACTGCTCGAGGGGAGGCGGGGAGCAGCGCGCAGGAGCGGCGTGCGCTGGCCGTGCGGCTGGTGCGATGCACGGGCAGCGTGCCGCGGGAGCTGCGGCGGCACCTGCGAGCGTCTATAGCGCCGCGGGCTCGGCCGGGGTGCCCCCCGGGGGTGCCCCGGGGGGCGGCCTGGTGTGCAGCCGGCGGGGGGGGCCGAGGCGGTCCAGCATTGGTCCTGGCCAGCAGAGGCAAGGGAGACAGGTCCCCTGGCTGGGCGCGGCTCGGAAAGCTGGTCAGTGTCGACCCCAGGAGGAGTCCGGGGACCGACTTTGAATGGACTTGCCCGCGTACTCTCCACCGATTTTCTCGGGGCCCATCTCGCGCAGACCACCTGCCCGCTTCCAAGGCCTTGCGGTTCCCTCAGCGCTCATGACTTGCATGTGCGGGGGAAACAGTCAGATCTGGCTCAGGCTGCTCAGTCAGAGTTTCCAGGGTACCGCTCGGCCAGGGATGAATACAGTTCAGCCCATCTATCGTGCATGCTAGTTTCTGGGCGAGGGCCTGGATTTCATGCGCAATGGCAGGGGATCGGGACCGTGGGCAAGAGGAGGGACGCATCAGCCACCACAGCAAGAAGTCGCCAGCTGAGGACTGATCTCTTGTAGAGTGTGCCGGACTGTATGGAGGCAGAGGTGGACAGGGGGACGGCAGCAAGGAATGCAGTTCCCAGAAGGAGGTCGGGGGCATGGGCAGAGAGCCTGTTGTCGTCCGCAAGGGAGGAGACCCGCCCCATTCTGGACCACTACGAGGCCAAAGGCGTCTTGAGGAGGATCGACGGCGAACGCGACCCAGACGAGGTGCCCCCCCCGACGCCAGAGAGAGCAGAGAGAGCAAGCCCGTGATAGCACAGAGCCGAAGTTGGACAGTGGAGAGGGGAGGGAAGAGAGAGAGCAGAGAGCAGAAGTTGCAAGTGGAGGCTGCAGAAAAGAGCAGAGCTTTTAGAGAGTGCAGAGAGTGGAGAACAGAGGACTGAGGGTATAGATCTCACATGCGGAAGGGGCAAGTTCAAGAGTAGAGGGCTGAGAGGAGGTAGTGGATAGTAGAGAAATAAGATGACAACATTTGCAGTTCCATGCTCTCGCCTACCACCAGCATGCTGCCATACATCATGTGCCAGGACACCAGTGGCCCGGGGCTGGGGCTGGGACACCCTCCCGAATTTCCCCCCGCACCTTTTGGCCCACGACGTTTGTGACCCCTTCCGGGGCCTCCTGGGCCTCTCCCCCGCCGCTCAGAACAGCTCCAGAGGCCACCGAAAAGTGATCAGAGCGGCCCGACAGGGCCGAAGACGCCCGAATATTGTTTCAAGACGGGCCCAAGATGCCCCGAAGACGTCCCAAGCAGGCTCCAAGATGCGGGCCTAGAAGGCCCCAGGAGGCTAAACAAAAATGTTCCACTACGTAGGGAAAGCATTCATTTTTAGCATATTCGCAATTTGGGTCTCAACAGCGCCCAGAACGGCCCAAGAGGCCTTAAAGATCGCTCCAAGTCGGCCCAAGAGGCCCCCAAGAGGGCCTCCGTGACCATTTTGGCTCAAGAGCATTGCAGCTCAAGTCTGGTTCAACCCAGGCGAATGCAAGATCATAGTTACGCACACATCTTAGAAATATTATACACATCACTCTTTTCAGTGCGTCAGATGTCCTTGCCAACTGCGCGGGTGCAGCAGGCCCTTCAAAGTTTTGCAAAAGGATGTCTCGCACACAGACTTGTCGTGAGTGTCGCTGTGATCTGTGCATTGATCCTGGCGCTGCGCCACGTTCTCTCTGTCCCGTTCAGCATTTTCGGCGGGCCAAGCCTTCATATCGCTATCGCCGAGTTCCTGTTCTCGTTCGGCGTTCTCGGCTGCTTTGTCGATTCTGGCAGTATGAAGAGCACGCAAGAGAACGCAAAGGTGAAGAAGCTGACCGCTACAACATCATTGATCGGCAAGGTGGCTTGTCACGGAAGTCGCGAAGCCTGGCGCGCAGTCTCTGTCGAGGAACGTGATTCGCCTAAGAAATCAAGTAATGTTCAAGTCAGTCCCAAGGCCTCAGGGGATCAGCTTATACATAAAAGAAAAGTGTCGAAGTCCGACGTGTACATCACCGAGTGCGCGAAGAGAGAGGGCGTGACCCACAAACTCCCACAAGTGTTGGAAGTGGTGCATGCATCCATCAGACTTGGAGACGGAGACGCCGCTGTGAAATTGTTCGATCAGATGTTGGAGAAAGGGGCCGTCACTAGCGCACACCTCATTCACAAGGCCGTGTCAAACAAGTTCTTTCAGCTCGTCGTTGGAACTCTCGATGACCAACGAATTCGTATAGACGGATTGCGTCTTCTTGACTTAGTCCGAGCTCATGGAATCGACCCGTCGCCTACTACCCAGAACCGTTTGTTCGCTGCGTGGAATGATCAGCCTCCAGAGATAGTCGTGGAATATTTCGCGGAGATGAAGAGCGCGGGTGTCGTCCTCAGCAAGTGGGCATATCGTGCCATCGTTGTGGCTTACGGGCGCTCCGATCCCTCATTCGCCTTGAGGGTTAGCAAAGAGATGGAGCGATCAGGTATTCAGCTTTACCGTAAGGCGTACAATGCAGTGTTGTGTGTTCATCTTCATTTTGGCTTGCACAACGAGGCCCACAAGTTGTTCATGCAAATGGCTGACCACTCCGTGGCCCCAAACGCAAGATCTTATGGCATCATGATCAGGGTCTATACGCTCAGTGACCAATTTGAGAAAGCCATTGCCGTTTTCGAAGATATGCAGAAGCAGTCCTTCGAGCCCGACCAAATCGCCTACCATCATGTTATCCGTTCTTGCATTTTGCTCCAGCGGGTTGAACGCGCCGTGGAGTTGTACAAGGACGCCGTTCTGACGAAGGTGCCCTTGTGCACGAGCACGTACGTCATTCTGAGTCGTGCGTGCAAAGATGTTGGCTTGAAGTTTCTGGCAAGCAAGCTCGACATGGAATCGGCAAGCCAACAAATAGTGCGTATGAAGAAGGCCGACACCGCGTGCAAGACTCAAGCCTAGCATGGAGTCAACAGCCCAACGGCGCAATGGCAAACAAGCGGTCCAGGCAGCTAGGTTAGATGCAGCAAGGTTTTCGATGAAGTCTGGCATGGCTGCATGACGGCGAAGGCAAGCTCAGCATGATAACATGCGCACAAGATGAGGGCACCGTCTGTCCCTCCTCCTATCATCCTACTTCTGTGGCCGCGTGGTTCAGTAGGGCATGCTGCCTGCGGTCTGCGCGAGGCTGATCTGCAGTCGCGAGCCGCCCAAGACGGCCCAAGAGGCCTCCAAGAGAGACCCAAGACGGCGTAAGAGCGCCCCAAGACGGCCCAAGAGGTGCCCAAGACGGCTCAAGAGAGGTAGAGGTCTTGCAATGCCTCTCTCATAATCCCTTCTGACACGCCTTGGAGCAATGTGTTGGGAAAGTTGTCGCTCCATGTTTGCAGTCCTTGGATTACATGAGCTCGAATCGAATCGCATCCCCTCTGCGTTCCTCCTCTTCCAGCGGGCTCCCGCCTGATGGATGCCCTGACCTCCTGTGACCCGAGCCCGTTTCGGTTGAGACAGCGTCGCAAGCCCAGAACGACCACGCGTTAATTACCCTGGTCGCTCTCTGCATATTAGACATCGGCGCTGGCTCCCTCCTGCGTCACAGCCGCTAAGTCGGCCTCTGTTTTCTTCAGCACTCGTGCGCTTGCCCGTTCGCGCCACGGTCGGCAGGTCCCTCCCGTGGCCCGCGGAGGGGCTGCCGCCCTCGCGGGGGCGGAGGCGGGGAGGCGCTCGGGGCGCGCCGCGCCCACTCCTGCGCGGAGCCTGGGCGGAGAGGCGCTGCCCTTCAGGTGACACCCGGGGCCAAGAGATCCAGAGCAGCAAGGTAAAAAAGGGGCCCCCAAGAGGCCCCAGGACGGCCTAAGAGGGCCCCAAGACGGCTTTGAGAGGCGCCCAGGAGGGATCCAAGGAGGGAGGACTCGAACTGACATGACGAGCCCTCCGCTCCCAGTGGGCCCCCAGGGCCACCAGCAGGCCCCCAAACGGCCCCCAAGAGGCCCCAAGAAGCTTCAAAAGTCGCTCCACGAGGCGCCTGAGAAGCATGCCAACAGACCCCGAATTACAGGTATCCATGAATCCTCTGGCCCAAAGTTCAGGCACAGTAGCGGTATGGGCCTCTCTGCATACATTGCGCGCTGTGGGTCTATGCGGAAGGCGGATTGCTGCGGAGCGCGCGTGCATGGGTACATTGAATTCTTTGTGGGGCACGATCCGCGTGTATGCCGACTAAGTCGGATGCTCCCGCGCGAACACGCCCATTGAGGCCGCAGGTGGGCATCTTCCAAGCACGACCTGTGTGAGGCATGTTCCGAGATGGGATGGGCGGCGTTTTGCGAAGTTGCCCAGTGGTGCCATAAGTGGAGCTCCTTCTAGGGCATGATTCGCGTGACGGGTGTGCCGGCATAGGCGGACGGGCGCTGTACGAACCTTGTCTTTGGGCCTTTAGGTGGTGTTCCTTGTGCACACGATCCGCGTGATGGGGTGTGCCGCAATGGGCGGGGGGGCGCAATGCGAGCCCTGTCTCTGGGGCCATGGGTGGAGATCCCTGTCGGCCACGATCCATGCGAGAGGTGTGCCGAAACAGGCGGGGGGGCGGCATGCGAACCTTGCCTCCGGGACCGTCTGTGGAACTCCCTGCGGGCCACGATCCGTGTGAGAGGTGTGCCGAAGTGAGCCGGTCGACAGTACGAAGCTTCCTTCTGGTGCCGCAAATTTAGTTATTTGCTGGGCGCGATCCGCATGAGGGGCGTGCCACTATGCGAACTTTGTTGTCTCTGGGGATGCAGGTGAGGATCCCTGTGGGGCGCGATCCCTTTGAGGGGTGGGCTGGCATGGGCAGGGGAACGCTAAGCCAAGCCTGTTTTGGGGGCCGTAAGTGGAGCTCCCTGAACCTGAGAGCGCGAAGCGCGCGTGGTTCTAGTTAGAAGAAATCAACTAACAACTGAGCGGGAGTCTCTCAGATGCAACCCTTACCTTTGTCCCATCTCGTGCCCTCTCCTCTTGTCTTCTCTGCACCCCCTCTCCATCCGGCGGCCCATAATCAAATCCAAGAGTATCCCACATCGCGCCCTGCCCTCTCATCCGCTCTCTTGTCCCTGGGTGATTCCCGATGCCTCTTCAGCGCACCCATCCCTAGGGGCAGCGAGGGGCAGCGCTTCCGCTCGACGCCCCTCTTGTTGCTCTGGCCCGTGGCGCTCTCTCGGAGCTCTCTTGCTCCTCCCCCGAGGGGCACCACCACCGACGGGCGGCTCCCGCCCAGGGCGTCCTCTGAGGTGGTTCCGTGGCTCCCGGCCTGAGGCGTCCCCAGACGTCCGGCGCCTCGAAAAAGCGAGGCGAGGGCTTGTCACGGCTGTCGGCCTTTCGCGGCCCCTCTGCTGCCGCGCCTCGGGGCCGTCGAAGAGCGGCTCGGGACGAGAAGCGGGTCCCGGGGGAGGGGTCGAGAGGTCGGGGGCCCGCGCCTCGACAAAGCACGAGACGCCAGATGTCTGGGTCCGCGCACGCTGCTGACTGTGACCAAGCAGGGCGCAGTGTCATTCCACTCCTCGCTGGGTGTGGCTCCAGCCTGGGCCAGCCACGCGCAGAAGGGGGGCAGGGTGAGGGGGGAGGGCTTCTGAGAAGCACCCCTGTTCTTTAGAAGATGCGGGCCTTGCCTGTAGACGTAAGGCCGGCGCCTTCTAAGAAGCAGCCTCCCTCTAAGAAGTTTTCCCCCCTCCCCCTACCCCCCTTGTGCGCGCCGACAACTGGGGCCCTCAGAGCAGCGCGGAGAGTACTTCCCACTTGTCCGCGGGTGTCTCCCTCCTGGGGGGGGGGCTTCCTGGCAACATTCCCACCCTTGGTGGCAGCGGAGCCTGTCTCCACTTGGGGATACAGAGGGCGAAAAGGAAGAGGAGGACGATGATGATGATGAAGTGATGATGATGAGGAGGAGGAGGAGGAGGAGGAAGAGGAGGACGAAAACGAGGAGAGGAGGAGGAGGAGGAGGAGGAGGAGGAGGAGGAGGAGGAGGAGGAGGAGGAGGAGGGGGAGGAAAGGGCAGGGACAGGGCCATCCCTCCCAGGAAGCACACACAGCCTATGGGGCCCAGCAGGCCCCCCACTCCCGCCCCCCACCGCTTCGTGTCGGACTTGTCCCTTTGGAGGCAGGCCAATCCAGCTTCCTCCACCTGCTATTAGGTCGGGCGTGTCCCTCTACAGGAGGAAGATTCGAAAATGGTAAGAAAATTGTCTGGGGACGACTTGCCGACCATTTTGGATCACTTTTGAGCATGTTTTGATTATGTTGTCTTCCTCTTCAAAAGCCGCCAGTGGGGGACATGCCCGAGCTAAACCTGGTACTGGGATATTGGCCGTGGGTCGTTCCGCAGCGGGCCCTCGAGGGAGCAAGAGGATCTCCCAGACCGTCGACAGCTCTCGGTTTCGCCCAGTCGCCAGCCCCTGAAGCTCTCGACGCCTTCCCGATCCTGAGTCGGTTTGACGATCCAGGGGCCCGGATCTGGGCTGGCATCTCCCCCCTCGGCGCAAGCCCGCGGAGGAAGGACCTGTGGAAGAGGCGCGGCGGAAGCGGGCGGCGGATTTCCTCAAGAGAAGCGGTGTCCAAGGCTGGCCACCTAGAAGCGCCCCGTTTACGGGGATACGACGACGACCACCACGCCAGTCTTCCCATCAGTCCCCCTCCCTGCATGCTTCACCCCCCCCCCTCTCCTTCCATCTACTCCCCCTTGTTTCCGTCCTCCCCCACTTCCCCCCCTCCTCTCCTCCGCTCTTCCCCTTATCACCCCGTTCCGCCTACCCTTCCTGCCCCATCTGCGCACTCCCCCCCTTCCCCATCCCCCCTCCCTCCTCCTCCTCCTCCTCCTCCTCCTCCTCCTCCTCCTGCTTCTGCTCCTGCTGCACCTCCTCCTTCTCCTCCTTCTCCTCCTCCTCCTTCTCCTCCTGCTCCTGCTCCTGCTCCTCCTTCTCATCCATCCCATGTCCTTCTGAGCAACTCCTCCCTGTCGCACCCCGTGACGTGCCGGTAGGGCGGGTCGGGCAATGCCCCCACAATGTAGGATTGTGAAGCTTGTGTTTTGCAGCAGCTGCAAGGATGGATGGCGGGTGGCTTTCCGGTGTGGTTCTCGCCCTGGCGCCGCGCACACCCGTTCTCCAAGTGTGCGACAGCTTCACGGATGGAGGGCGGCTCCTTGCCAACATGCGGTTCTCGTCTTCGCGCCGCGCACACTCGTTCTAAAAGTTTGCAGCAGCTTCAAGGATGGAGGGCCGTTGCTTTTCAAAATACGGCGCTCGCCCTCGCTCCGCGCACCTTCGCTTTGAAAGTTTGTTATACAGCTGCATGGATTCGTATGGCTCGCGGTGCTGATGTCT